>PISX010021339.1:0-33989 GCA_004024625.1 Mellivora capensis
AAAAAAAAAAGGAAAATTCTTCTCCTTAACGGCACAGTGTATCAGACTAGGATGGCAGTGGTAGAAAAGTTTTGAAAGAGGCATTGCTCTGGGTAATAAAGATACAGTGAGTGACAAAGGCCAGAGTCCCTTCCCTCCAGGTACTCAGTCTGGTGGTACAAGTATGTGATCATGTCCCTGCATGACATGTTTTCAGACAAGAGAGCACAGAACACAGATCCAAGAACCCACAGGACAGAGCATACACCCTGATGTATAAAGCATCAACAAGGTTTCACGGAGGGTAGGATGGTGGAACTGATGTTTGAGAGGAAGAATTCTCAAGGTGATTATGAAGAGGACAAACAAAAAGAGGTAAAGGAAGAATAGAATGAATAATATATTGCGTAATGCTGAGAAAATTACTACAGAACAATGTTTTCCAAAAGTTAGTTTGCAACTGCATTTGCATGGCTACGTAGCAAAATGAAAAAAAAAAAAAAAGAATGATAAGGAACACATTTTCAAAGATACACAGATTTCCCAGGCACTAGGAATACAACAATGAACGAAGGCTACCTGTGTGAAGTTTACCCTCTAATGTGTGTGTGATTACCCTCTAATCAAGTGACAACCAATAGACACAGGAGTGCAACGTGCTTTCATATAGAGACCAGTGCTTTGAAGTAAAGTTTTATGAGAGAAAGTGACTGGAGGTCCTATTTTAGGGACTGTGGGAAGCATTTCTACTGAAGCAAGAGTTAGATGAAGACAGGAATGAAGTGAGAAAGCGCGTCAGGCCACTAGCTGGACAAGTATCTGTTCCTGGTAGAGGGAATAGCAAGAACAAAAGCCCAGGGGCAGGAATGTCTTGGCATCTTTAAAGATAAGAACAGCAGGCCAGGAGTGAAGAGAGTGGAAAGGAAAGAGATAGGATGTGATCACGACAAGATAGCTGGGCATCAGGTTAGATGGGTCACATTTCCGCCTCACATTTCTTGTAGGAGGTCACAATAGGGAATTTAGTTTGGATTCTATGTTGGAAGAGAACAAATTTAGCTCTCTGTTTCCCTACGTGTATTCTTTGGAAAGCCTGAGATAAACAACTTTAAAAAACTGTTTCATGGGGGGGTTCCTGGGTGGCTCAGTATTAAACCTCTGCCTCTAGCTCAGATCATGATCTCAGGGTTCTGGAATCGAGCCCCGCATCCGGCTCTTTGCTCAGCAGGAAGCCTGCTTCCCCCTCTCTCTGCCTGCCTCTCTGCCTACTTGTGATTGCTCTCTGTCAAATAAATAAATGAAGTCTTTTTTTTTTTAAGTAAAAAATTGTTTCTTGGTAAAATAAATTATGAAGTTCAGCATGCTAGGTCCCCCTGTGGCCAATTCACTATGTCTAAGCATGGTTCTTCTCAAAAGAAAACCTTGGGGCAAGGATGTAGATGCTGATGCTTCTTTTCAGAAGTGACCCCACAGAACAGGAGTGAGAGATTGGGAAAAGGGAAACAAGGAATGTTAAGTTGAAGGTGTTATTGAATTGCTAGTCAAGAAATTGTATCTAGAGCTATGTAAATCTCCATTTGGGGTATGATCCATAGAGAATGTTCTCTTTAGTGCCAGACATTATTCTTCTCTTAATTTGATTTAAAAGAACATTTCTTTTTGGTAATAACTTCACATTTTGAGATTTGAGTCCATTAACAATCCCCAGTTTTTGTCCCATGTGTGGTAATGTGATGACTCACTGATACGAGGTCGGAGACCTCACGTGGGTGTTCTTGGCAGCTACTGGTAATTGTCACTTTAATCATGTCATTCTTGACAGGGACATATATTTCCTTATTACTTAAGGGGCATAGAATACCTCTGAGATTGTTCTTATTCATTTGATAAATCTTTGAATTACTTATGCATTATTTTTTAAAGCCTTGAAGGATATTTATTTATTTTTTAATTTTTTATTGTGCTATGTTAGTCACCATGAAATACATTATTAGTTTTTGATGCAGTGTTCCAAGATTCATTGTTTATGTACAATACCCAGGGCTCCATGCAATATGTGCCCTCCTTAATACCCACCACCAGGCTCACCCATCCCCTCCAACCCCCCATCCCCTTCCCCTCTAAGGACTTTTAATATAATTAAGCTTTACCTTGTTAGAATTGGAGTATCACTTAAGCCTTTTGTGGTATTTTTGATCCTAGTTTTGATACGTATGGATTTTTGTCCCTCTTAGCTTCATTATACATGAACATCTCATCAAATGCCATAAATGTTTCTGTACAAGTTGTTGACACCTACAGAGCATAACTGTTCTTTCATATTTGAGTCCTGGGGAAAAAAATCTAGGTGACAGAATATTACATGTTACGGTCTTACATAATATAATTAAGTGCACCTGGAATTAAAACAGGCAGATAGCA
Source organism: Mellivora capensis (assembly GCA_004024625.1). NCBI lineage: Eukaryota > Metazoa > Chordata > Mammalia > Carnivora > Mustelidae > Mellivora > Mellivora capensis. The sequence continues at coordinate 2,401 of PISX010021339.1, forward strand.
ATATCAAATGGAGGAAACCAACATACCTAAATACCAAACAAAACAAAACAACTTTTTAAAAAACCCTCAAAACAAATGTGTACTATAAGATGCAATAGGAAAGCAATTGGTTTTTTTTTTAATGAAATAACCATTCTTATGAGGAACAGTGGCAAACATGACATGATCTAATACTTTAAAATCTGAGAGCTTTTTCATTCCTCATTCCCTATTAGATAGTGAGGTGTTTGGGGTTTTTTTTCCCAGAAAGTTTATAGGACTTTAATTATTCTCCAGAGCCTAATATCTGCCAAACAGCTCACTACTCCTTTAAATTCGGTTAAATTCCCTGTGGAGTAGTAATATGCCAATTTTGACCTCCATTTTAATGGAAGGAAGGATTTCTCTTATGCCCTTTCTTAACTACTGCTCTAATTAATATGTATAAGTCAAAAGGGCTGATTTACACTACCTGGATTCATAAAGAAGAGGAACCAGGAAATCATGCAATAAAAGCTTTATCTAAGTACACAGTAAGATGCTCAACAATGCATACTGAAAGTGAATTTCTCATAGGGGAACATCCAGCCAAAATTTCAGTGCCAAGCAATTCCACTGGCAAAATGTAAAGTTGTGTTTTCTATCATCAGGGGGCTCTGCTGTAAAGAGAGCTCAACAAAATTAGTAGTGTTTGAATGAAGGCCAGATGAAAAGAAAGGCAACTTCTGTTTTGTGGGGACTGTCTTAAAACATTCCAATACCTTTTAATGGCATTTCAGTAACTCTGGCTTTGTTTTAGTCCTTTCTCTGCCCTACAAATAAGCAATGGGAGAAAGATTGGTCACTCTTACTTTTTTATATCAACTTCCTAAGCATATTATCTAAAGTGGGCTCATTTTCCCCCCACCTCCAAGAGTCAATTTGTGATGACAACAATCAAAGAAACGTAGAAATTCTAAAATTTTCCAAATTTCACCTTCATTTTGTGTTTTAGAATTACAGCAAAACTTGGCAAAGAAAACCCTGAATATAAAGAAGATAAAGAAATTATGAGCTATGATTACTCAGTGAAGGTAGAATGTACAGATTTTAAGGAAAGCCCTTGTAATATTTAGTTAAGAATCTACTATATACAGTTTCCCTTCATCTGTCTTTTCAGAGCTAGTATGTTTGTAATAATTCCAAATTCTTCCTCTTTTAATTCTTCCATCTTTACCTGGTAATCTGTGAGGAGTTTTACAATAGTTTTGTCTCTGTAAAGTGATAATCTCCTGTGGAATTTTTTTTAAAGATTTTATTTATTTATTTGACAGACAGAGATTACAAGTAGGCAAGAGAGGCAGGCAGGGAGAGAGGAGGATGCGGGGCTCGATCCCAGGACCCTGGGATCATGACCTGAGCCGAAAGCAGAGGCTTTAACCCACTGAGTCACCCAGGTGCCCCTCCAGCAGAATTTTTGCTAAAATTGGCATGAAAAACTCATTTGACTTAACCCATAAAGGTATTATGCTAGTTGCTAGGGATGATTCATAAATGATGAAAGGATGATTTCTCCTCTTAGAAACTGCAAGCAAGATCAGTAAAGGAGAAGAAAGATAAGGAACTCAGTAAAAAATAAACCAGGATTTGCTCAACACTGTAACAGAGACTCCTAATAATTGTGAGGACATTGTGAGGACAGAGGTTGAAGCAGAGAAGCTCTACAAAAGAAAGGACATTTGAGTGGGTCTGAAAATTGGAAAGGGTTAATCCAAAAAGAATAATCCAGCAGAGGCAGAAGGAATGGAAAGTGTTGACTAGCTCAAGGCCGTGGTGAAGAATCTAGGTTGTCTTAAGTGCAGGATTTTGAGGGGGGAAAACCTCTTGAAGGGTAAAAGGTAGGCAATAAAACTGGAGAGACTGTCTGGAGTCGAATCTCAGATGGATTGGAATGGAGTAATGATGATTCGCATACAGTGATACTACACACGGATTTTTCCTCAGAGGAATGGCATGAGTGAAGTTACATTATAGGAAGATTAATCTGAAACTTGGAATAGGGTAGATTAAGGAAAAGATTAGGACAGGAAGCATAATTATGAAGTAAATACTTTAGTTTCAGGTAAGAGTAATGAAAATGTTAGGCTGGGGACAATGGCAGTGTGAATAGTACAATATATATCTGCTGAAGTTAGTGTGGCTTTATATTCCCGATAATCTGATTCTAGGAGAGGATTTGTGAGCTGAGAGGTTATTTTTTTATATACTAGAAGATAAGGATTTTAAAAGATTTTTTTAATGTCTTCCTTACTCTCCTTTTAGATAATTAAAAACATTCTCATTTTCTAATAGGCTATTTGTATAAAAAATATAGCCCTAATGTGTCTTTAAATATTCAAAACATAAGTATCATAGCTCATGATAAAAATGTAAGCCTTTTACTATTTATATGGGTTTATCTATTTCTACACAGGAAGCATGAAGTACTCTTACGATCACATCCTGTCTTTGAATAACACATCTCTTTTTTGTTCTCTTCTAAGAATGGTCATGGTATTCGAGGAGTATTTTACATAGTGCCACTCAGTGAAAATCATAAGCTACTGGGAGTAAGAGTGAAGAAATTCAAGTGACATTGATTGATTTGCTACAGGTTACTTTGAAGAATATATCTGCTAATATTAATTTAAATGCTGATACTTATATACCATGTTCACAATTTAAGCATAAATGAAATGTCCCAAGGTTTCATTATATAACCCAATCTAAGGATTATAAAAGATGACTGATGCTATATGTTTCTCATTTAAATATTTGTAGATAATCATAGAACTAAATCTATACCTGCTGTTACAATGTGACAGAATGATAATTCCTCAAAAATTTCTATTAAAAAACGGCAAGTGGACTGTTGAGCTTTGACTCAAGGGCACACTAACCCTCACATCAACATAATTTAATCATCAACATAAGTAATGGAAAATTAAACTTGATATTCAATATGTTGTAATTCCTGCCTCATACATACCATGACTATAGATTTTCCAAAATGAGTTAATTTTACATAATGAAATGTCATACTAGACATAAAAACTTTTGTATTCTTTTATAACTTTATTTTGGGATAGGAATTATCTCATTTGTTCTTTAATTGGTAAATGATTTTTTTTATAACGTTTGAAAGTAGTTCTTGAGTGAATAATTCATTTCCATACATAAAAATAAAAATTATCTAACAATTAGAAATTTGAGAAATGGAATCAACTTGTCCTTTACAGTTTGTATAATGTTTCATCTAATTGTCATATCAACTCTACTGGGTTTGAATAGCATCCTCATCAAAATTCATGTCTACTTAGAACCTGCGAATGAGACATAACCTAGAGATTGGATCTTTGCAGATATAATCAAGTTAGGATGAGTTCATACTGGGTTAGAGAGAACCCTAAATCCAAAATGACCAGAGTCTTTATAAGAAAAGGTAATTTTGAACACAGAGACACACAGGAATAATGCCATGTAATGATGAGGCAGAGATTGGAAAATGTTTCTGTATATCAGGAAATGCCAAAGATATAAGCAACTATCAGAAGAAAATAGAGGCAAGGAAGAATTGTCCTCTGAAAACTTCAGAGAAGGCATGGTCTTGCCAATATCTTAATTTGGTAATTCTGGGCTGCAAAACTGTGAGAGAATAAATTTCTATTGTTTTAAGCCATCAAGTTTGTGGTAATTGTTATGGCAGCTCTAGAAAACTAATGTGTTTATTAGGCAGAAGCAAGTGTTTTTTTCCATACAATATTTCACCTTTCTTCCCTCCCCAGAAATAATCCGTGTCTTTAATTTGGTCTGTATATTTCTGTTTCAAGTATGTATGTGTGTGTATTGTTATACATTACTATCTTTGTGAATACATTGTGTATGTATGCACATATACATGTATCTACAAAATGCGGTACTATTTTATGATCTAAAACTTTAAACTTCCAGAGAATATATCATAACATATAAACTATTATTCTATTTCTCCTTTTCACTCAACTTTTGCTTTTGTGTCACTTCCTTTTTGATATAGATCCAGTTTTTTTCATTTTTTAAATTTCAGTATAATTAACATACAGTGTTATACTTCTTTGCCTAAATTTATTAATAAAATATCTGTGGAGAAAATGAGTATTTTTGACTATCTACTGTGGGAGATATCTTTATATAATTTTAAAAAATCTGATCTTCCGGGATGCCTGGGTGGCTCAGTTGGTTGGTCGACTGCCTTCGGCTCAGGTCATAATCCCGGAGGCCCGGGATCGAGTCCCGCATCAGGCTCCCAGCTCTACGGGAGTCTGCTTCTCCCTCTGACCTTCTCCTTGCTTATGCTCTCTCACTGCCTCTCTCTCAAATAAATAAATAAAATCTTTAAAAAAAAAAAAATAATAAAATAAAATAAAAATCTGATCTTCCTAGTAACTGGCAAGGCAGATATTAGTACCTGTATTTTAAAGACTAAGGAAATGGAGGCTCAACAAAGTTAAGAACATTTATGATTATTGCTTACATGTTTTAATTTCAAAGTCTTCAGTCCTTTCTCTTGCTTCAGGCTGCCTTGTGAAGTAGTACAGTGTTAACAGGAGTTCTGGCCATGTTTGGGTGCTTGTCTGTAGGAGTTGCTGTATGAAGGATTCATGTGTTAGGTCGAATGTTAAATAAGATAACTTCTAAGTCTTTTCCTGTTCTGAGGTTCTAAAAAAGATCCACCAGGTCAAACAGAATTCTAGAATATTAATGGATTTTAGATCCCCTACTGAAACCCGGAACTCTCCACCAAAGCATATAGACCGCACCCCCATATGAGGCCTGAAGTGGGGAGGCAGCCCTTACTGAGAACATTATTCAACCCATTTAATCCCTGACCACTTTGCTCTGCTCTGTAAAGGCAGCAAAGTGTTCTTGGTTCCAGCTGAAGTAATGGCTTTTAAAAATCTTCAGGCTCTAAATGGAAATTTTCAAATATCTAAATACTTCTTTATTGTGTTTGTAACCAATATCAAAATTCTTATATCTGTATGATGTTAAAAGAACAACTGGACTATGGGTTCAGAAGGTCTGGATTCTAATTCTGGATTTGCCATAAATTAGCAAATGATGTAATCTCTTTATTTTTAAAATTTTTTAAAGATTTTATTTATTTGAGAGAAAGAGCGCAGGGTCAGAGGAAGAAGCAGACTCCCTCCTGACTGGGTAGCCTGATACGGGGATTGATCCTGGGATTTCAGGATCATGACCTGAGCCGAAGGCAGATGCTTAAATGAGTGAGCCATCCAGGCATCCTTGAGGTAATCTCTTTAAATATTCATACCTATAAAATGAAGAGAGACATCATTGCTTATTCAACAAACATTCATTGAGCTTTACCATGTGCTGGAACTGGTGCCCTAAATGATAGAAAGCATAGAATGGAAAAGATAAACTTGTCAATATGTGCGAAGTGCTACCTATATCTGTGTTAAACTTTTGTAGGTATCATTTCTCCTGATAATTTGTAATGTTTTATGCATATGAGAAAAATATCTTCAAACTGTTTTTTAGTGTTGTATTATTTAATCAGAATCATTTCAAAAAGATCTTTGTTTCCATTTGTCTTTTATTTCCATAGATGTTTAGATTAAAAAGATAGGGCAGACCATAACTCACTAATAAACACAAAGAAAACTGTTAAATATGGCAGCGTCAGCATTTTAAACCCAACATTTGAATAAATATTTATTCATTGTATGGGTGTATGTATGTCGTATATTCCACGTTGAAATAGTAGCAAATGACACAATTCCCAGTTCAAAGTAACAATAAAAAAGAACATTAAATCACATCTTTATATTCAGGCTAGTTTACAAAATAAAAAGAGAACTTATAAAATTTGGGGTTGACACCAGATCAAACTGGCTCAAATTGAGATTAAGTAAGGATTGGATAACATCTTTCCTTTTAGTTCCAAGATTCCTGGTATAGGAAGAGATTGAATTCTGGGTGCCTTCATGGAACTGCAGGATAATATCAGAACAAGAAGGAACTGTAATAAAAGATAATCTAGTTTAATTCTTCAGGTAAAATCCCTGAAGTCTGAGTTGACTAGAAACTTGCTCAATGTTTACTTCATAAAAAAACCAAGAATGGTCATGATGAATGCTGTTCATGTCTGTCTATATTCAGGATCAAAACGATAATCTATTTTCTGTCTGTGAGTCTTGTGAGAGAAAAATTTTTAACTACTTTTTACATATATGTGTATTTCTCTATTGAGTGTTTTACACATTTTGGTATAAAATTCAGGGAATTCTTTCATATTTTTCCCAGCAAAACAATACCATTTTTTAGTATTCTTCAGTCATCCAATTAGGTTGACTTGATTATATAGTTGATGCTCTCTTACATATCATAAATATATGTACCTAGAACATGACATCTGTATTTTTGTAGTATTTTTTGTATGCATGTTAATATGGCATAGACCATGTTTTATCAATTAAGCCTGAGCTATCTCATATTAGAGGTTAATTGTTCTCATTTTTTTAATAGCAGTTACTCTACCTACATTGAATACCTCAAGATGTGCAGTAGATGCTGATAAATGTTATTAATATTTGTGAAGCTACTTAAAAGTTTATTTCTCAAAAAATAATGACAGTTTATTAGCACTCAAACAATTTATAGCAGACCAATTATAAAAATACCCACTAACGAAAAAGTACTTTGAAATGAAGTAATTGCCAACAATGCTGTCTCTATATATTAGGCAATTGTTAAACAGCAGATGCTATTCTGTTCCAACTGTTATGTAAGAGCTTATCAAAATGTCAGGGAAGAGTTAAAGTACAGTTTGAAAAAGTATAATCAACATTGTATCACTTTTTTAAATTAAAAAACAATTTATTAACATATAATGTATTTGCTTCAGAGATTCAGGTCTGTGAATCATCAGTCTTACACAATTCACAGCACTCACCATATACCCTCCCCATTGCCTATAACCCAGCCACCCTATCCCTCCCCTCCCACCCCCCAGCAACCCTCAGTGTGTTCCTGAGATTAAGAGTCTCTTATGGTTTGTCTCCCTACCTGGTCCTATCTTGTTTCATTTTTTCCCTCCCTTACCCCCACGGTCCCCCTGCCCTGCCTCTCAAATTCCTCATATCAGAGAGATCATATGATAATTGTCTTTCTCTGATTGACTTATTTTGTTTAGCGTAATACCCTGTAGTTCCATCCATGTAGTTGCAAATGGCAAGATTTCATTTTTGATGACTGCATAGTATTCCATTGTATCACTTTTATTGTGAAAAGAAATACATATCTATTGGTTTCAGAAGGAAAGTCACTGACAGTAAAATTGTATAAAATTCTTGACTTGGTGGGGATACATAAAAGAGATTGATTTTCAACTGACAGTGTGACCTCCTAAAATGTGTCTGAATCTCTAACAGTTTATGAAGTTTTTATGCTTATTCAAAGTAATAATAGATTAAAGAAATGGTTGAGAATGCTGTTTCTTGGTTAATACTTCTGGACCACATATTAAAAACAAAAAAATCCTGAGATGCAAAGTATCCAAATCATCAATGAACAGTTTTTATAAGCATAGGACAGGCACCGTACTTTTCATATTCTGGTTTTGACAGTTAGCCAGGTCATCTAAACAATAGTTATATTAATTCAAGAGCTATTCCGTCTCCATTTATTTACCTTTGCCTTCCTCCCCCACTTCTCTTTCTTTCTTTCCTTTTGCAGAGATATAACTATTATGTATCTGTCCTAGCTGCTTATTGTTTTCCTTCTTATCCAGTACTCATATTTGATAGTTTATACTTTCTATTTAAATATGATAAAATATCATGAAAACAATTGACTGTTTTGTTGTCTTTTAGTGGGAAAATATCAGAAATCATATGAGAAAGTCAATCTTTTTAAGACAGTTTATCCTACACAGTAAACCCAAAGGTTGTAGATGGCTCAATAACAAACAATATGTTTTCAAATCTAAGGCAGTCTATGAATAAATCCAGGTTGGGAAAAGTTGAACTTACTTTTACCAGTAGCCACATTTCACATACAGATAAAAATCTGATGATGAAAAACAATATTTAGTGACAGGTATTAGTTGGTATCTGAATATGCTCAAAAGATGATATTGAATACAGGTTTATCTGTGCCAGATGGCATATTGCCAACAAAATGATTTGGCCATGTTTTATATTTGTCTTTCTTTGGGTTCCCCAAGTCAACTGACTGAAAGATTATAACTGTAGTTAGTCATTTCATGAGTGAGAGCTTTACCTAAATACACATTTTAAATACACATCCGAATCCATTGAAATAATTACAGATCCAAAACTGGACAAACTTCCCCAAGCTTAATATGGTAGTACATAAAGATTATGAATAGCTTTAAAAAGGTCTCCAAATAATGGTTAAATAATGGAAATGTACTTATTATACTTGTGGAAAATTATTTTCAAACTAGTCTTTAAATACATGTATATAGAATGAGATTAATATATATATATATATATATATTTTAAAGATTTTATTTATTTGACAGACGAGATCACAAGTAGGCAGAGAGGCTGGCAGAGAGAGAGGAGGAAGCAGGCTCCCCGCTGAGCAGAGAGCCCGATGCGGGGCTCGATCCCAGGACCCTGGGACCATGACCTGAGCCGAAGGCAGAGGCTTTAACCCATGGAGCCACCGAGGTGCCCCGAGATAATATATTTTTAAAATAAAGTGGATTGTAGATTTTTTCTTTTTATTTTTTTTATTGTTTATGCACCATACCCAGTGCTCCATGCAGTAATGCCCTCCTTAATACCCACCACCAGGCTCACCCATCCTCCCACCCACCCCCTTCCAAAACCTTCAGTTTGTTTCTCAGAGCCCGCAGTCTCTCATGATTTGTCTCCCCCTCCGATTTCCCCCAATATACTTTTCCTAATGTCCTCCATGTTATTCCTTATGCTTCACAAGTAAGTGAAACCATATGATAATTGACTTTCTCTGCTTGATTTATTTCACTCAGCATAATTTCCTTCAGTCTCGTCCATGTTGATACAAAAGTTGGGTATTCATTCTTTCTGATGGAGGCGTAATACTCCATTGTATATATGGACCATTCATCTGTTGAAGGGCATCTAGCTCTTTCCACAGTTTGGCGATTGTAGCCACTGCTGCTATGAATATTGGGGTACATATGGCCCTTATTTTCACTACATCTGTATCTTTGGGGTAAATATCCAGTAGTGTAATTGCATGCTCATAGGGTAGCTCTATTTTTAATTTTTGAGGAATCTCCACACTGTTTTCCAAAGTGGCTGCACCAACTTGCATTCCCACCAACAGTGTAAGAGGATTCCCCTTTCTCCACATCCTCTCCAACACTTGTTATTTCCTGTCTTGTTAATTTTGGCCATTCTAACTGATGTAAGGTGGTATCTCAATGTAGTTTTTATTTGAATTTCCCTGATGGCTAATGATGATGAACATTCTTCATCTACCTGTTAGCCACTTGTATGTGTTCTTTGGTTAAATGTCTGTTCATGTCCTCTGCCCATTTTTTGACATTATTTGTTTTTTGGGTGTTGAGTTGGAGGAGTTCTTTATAGATCTTGGACATCAACCCTTTGTCTGTAGTGTCATTAGCGAATATCTTCTCCCATTCCATGGGTTGCCTCTTTGTTTTGTTGACTGTTTCCTTTGCTGTGCAGAAGGTTTTTATCTTGATGAAGTCCCAAAAGTTCATTTTTGCTTTTGTTTCCTTTGCCTTTGGAGACATGTCATGAAAGAAGTTGCTGTGGCCAATGTCGAAGAGGTTACTGCCTATGTTCTCCTCTAGGATTTTGATAAATTCCTGCCTCATGTTGAGGTCTTTTATCTGTTTTGAGTTTATCTTTGTGTGTGGTGTAAGAGAATGGTCAAGTTTCATTCTTCCACGCATATCTGTCCAATTTTACCAGTTCCATTTATTGAAGAGACTGTCTCTTTTCCACTGGATGTTTTTTTCCTGCCTTGTTGAAGATTATTTGACCATAGAGGTCGATATCTGGACTCTCTGTTTCACTGGTCTATGTGTCTGCTTTTGTGCCGGTACCATGCTGTCCTGGTGATCACAGCTTTGTAATAAAGCTTGAAATCAGGCAATGTGATGCCCCCAGATTTGTTTCTTTTTCAATATTACTTTAGCAATTCGGGATCTTTTCTGGTTCCATACAAATTTTAGGATTGTTTGTTTTAGCACTTTGAAAAATACTGGTGGAATTTTGATTGGGATGGCTTTGAAAGTACAGATTGCTCTGGGCAGTATAGACATTTAAAAAATGTTTATTCTTCCAATCCATGAGCATGGAATGCTTTTCCATCTTTTTGTGTCTTCTTCAGTTTTTTTCATGAGTGTTCTGTAGTTCCTTGAGTACAGATTCTTTACCTCTTTGGTTAGGTTTAGTCCAAGGTATCTTATGGTTCTTGGTGCTATAGTAAATGGAATTGATTCTCTAGTTTTCCTTTCTATATTTTCATTGTTAGTGTATAAGAAAGCAATGGATTTCTGTGCATTGATTTTGTATCCTGCCACATTACTGAATTGCTGTATGAGTTCTAGTAGTTTGGGGGTAGAGTCTTTTGGGTTTTCCATATGAAGTATGATGTCATTGTGGAGAGAGTTTGACTTCTTCTTTGCCAATATTAATATATTTTATTTCTTTTTGTTGTCTGATTGGTGTTGTTAGGACTTCTAGTACTGTGTTGAACAATGGTGGTGAGAGTGGGCATCCTTGTTATGTTCCTGATCTTAAAGGGAACGCTTTCAGCTTTTCCCCGTTGAGAATGATATTCGCTGAGGGTTTTTCATAGATTTTATAAAGTTGAGGAATGTTCCCTTTATCCCTATACTTTGAAGACTTTTAATCAGGAACAGATACTGTATTTTGTCAAATGCTTTTTCTTCATCAATTAAAGGGATCATGTGGTTCTCTCTTCTCATTGATTTGTTCTACTACACGGATTGATTTGCAAATGTTGAACCATGCTTGCATCCCAGGGATAAATCCCACCTGGTCTTGGTGGATAATCTTTTTAATGTACTGTCAGATCCTATTAGCTAGGATCTTGTTGAGAATCTTGGCATCCATATTCATCAGGGATAGTCTCCTTCTTGATGGGGTCTTTGCCTGGTTTGGGGATCAGGGTAATGCTGGCTTCATAGAAAGAGTCTGGAAGTTTCCCTTCTGTTCCTATTTTTTGAAACAGCTTCAAGAGAATAGGTATTATTTCTTCTTTGAATGTTTGGTAGAATTCTCCAGGGAATCCCTCAGGTCCCAGGCTTTTGTTTTTTGGGAGGTTTTTGATCACTGCTTCAATCTTGTTACTAGATATCAGTGTATTCAGGTTGTCAGTTTCTTCCTGTTTCAGTCTTGGAAGTTTATAGGTTTCCAGGAATGCATCCATTTCTTCTAGGTTGCTTAACTTATTGGCATGTAACTGTTGATAATAATTTCTGATGATTGTTTCTGTTTCCTTGGTGTTAGTTGTGATCTCTCTCCTTTAATTAATAATTTTATTAATTTAGGTCCATTCTCTTTTCTTTTGGATTAGTTTGGCTAGTGATTTATTGATCTTATTAATTCTTTCAAAGAACCAGCTTCTAATTTTGTTGATGTGTTCTACTGTATCTCTAGCTTCTAATTCATTGATTTCTGCTCTAATCTTGATTATTTCCCTTCTTGTGTGTGGGGTTGGCTTAACTTGTTGATTTTCCAGTTCTTTAAGGTGTAAAGAGAGTTGGTATATTTGAGATTTTTCAGTTTTTGTTTTTTTTGTTCTTGTTTTTTTGTTTTTGTTTTTTTGAGTGAGGCTTGCATGGCTATGTATTTCCCCCCCATAGACCCCTATGTGTGGTCCCCCAAAGGACCACCTTTGCCTTATCCCATAGGTTTTGGGCCAATATGTCTTCATTCTCATTGGTTTCTGTGAATTGTTTAAGTTCTTTGATTTCCTGGTTGATCCAAACATTCTTGACCAGGATGGTCTTCAGCTTCCAAGTGTTTTTATTCCTTCCAAACTTATTCTTGTGGTTGAGTCCCAGTTTCAAAGCATTGTGGCCTGAGAATATGCAGGAAATAATCTTAATCTTTTGGTACTGGTTGAGCCCTGACTTGTGACCCAGTATGTGGTCTATTCTGGAGAAAGTTACATGAGAAGAATGAGTCTTTAAATATATGTGTATAAAATGAGATAATATATTTTTAAAATAAAGTAGATTGTAGATTTTTTTATCAGTAGGAAGATATCAATAATAAAAGATCTTTTTCCATGTTAAATTTTCCTAAATTCAAAAGGAGGGCATAAAGTTTAACCTAATAACCTTTCTGATATATGGATTGGAATATAAAATTCATGGACTACTGGAAGATGTCAAGATTTGATTATAATTCATATTCTAGCCCTGTCATTCTGAGTCTCAAGCAAATCCTTAAACTTTGTGTTGCGTTACTTTCTTCTTGTCCAAAAAAGAAAAAAAAAGTTTTAATAATACATCTGAACCCACCTATTGCAATGTTATTATAAGACTTACTGTGATAACTGGCACAAATAAAGTCCTTAGCAAATGTCTGTGAAACGTTGGTGATCCTGTGCATAAGGGTTAAAGAGTAAGGCAGTATGTAAATAACGTGCCTACCTGTCTAAATATTTACCTGTTTTGTTTTGTTGTTTTTTTTGTTTTGTTTTGTTTTAACAAGTAGATTACTTGGATTTCATCAGATTTTCCATTGATCTCCTTTTTCTGTTCCAGGATCAATCATTGCATTTAGTTACTATGTCTCCTTAAGTCTTCTCTAGCACTTTCTTAGTCTTTTTTTATTCCCAAGACTTTGAAACTTTAGAAGAGTACTGAAACTTGTGAAGAGTACATTCCTTTTGTAGCATGTCCTTTAGTTCAGGTCTGATATTTTCCTCATGATTACATCGAGGCTATGCATTTTTTTTTTAAGATTTTATTTATTTGACAGACATAAATCACAAGTAGGCAGAGAGGCAGGCAGAGAGAAAGGAGGAAGCAGGCTCCCCGCTGAGCAGAGAGCCCGATGCGGGGCTCGATCCCAGGACCCTGGGATCATGACCTGAGCCGAAGGCAGAGGCTTTAACCCACTGAGCCACCCAGGTGCCCCAAGGCTATGCATTTTTAGCAAAAACTTCAAGTGATGTACTTCCCTGGGGGGGTACATAATGTCAGTGTATCAAGTGGTTACAGAATTACTGACTTAGGAAAAAAAAGTTTACTAACCAGAGTACAGTACCTGAGTGTTTTCTAAGGGCTGAGCTAGATACATATGCTACTGCAGATCCCCTGAGGCCCTTTTGAGTGCATTTTCTCTTAATTTCATACCTGAAGCTATCGCTAGAGTTCCCTGAGAGAGCCACTCTATGCCTGCAAGCCCATACAGCTCCAGGGAATATCTGGTTTCTTTCCATTTTCACTTGGGACCATAGACTCAAGTGTAGAGTTCAGTGATTTATAGTTGAGATTATTCTGTGTTCTCAAAAGAGTTAATTAATCTCTTGATTTTTTTTTATGGTCTCAGTGTGTACACTTAAGTACATGTTTATTTCACATGCTCAAACATGTGAAAGCAGAGGTCAAGAACTGAGGGGCCCAAGATTTTTTTTACCCTATTTGAAAAGCACCAAGGTAACTTATTTGAGTTTCATGGATGATTAGCATAAGACATATGAATCCTGGGTCAGAAACCAAAATGTTATAACTCACAGCACAGCAGGTATCATGAGTTTTATTTTCCTGTTTGTTCCTTTATCCCCAATCGTATAGGAGTGATACAGAGGCAGATCCAGCTGGATGCAGTGCACACAATAGCTTTGGGTTACAGTTAAGAAACCTCAAACTTTTGTAAGGGAACTGCAAGTTAATCTTTCAGGCATCAGCACACTTTATTCCGAGATACTTTAATGTTTATTCCCTAAGATTTACGGCATTCTCCTACAATGGCCTCATTGCCATTATCTCTCCTAAGGAAATTAGCATTAGCAATTAACGTTTTCTCCATTATTTTTTCACTTTGCTCTCATGCTAGAATATTAGTATCTTTGGTACATACAAGCATACATGATGGTATTCACTAGAGTTAATTCACTAGTTTTATCAGTAAGGAGATATCAGTAATAAAAGATCTTTTCTCTAGTATTCTATTTAGAGTTCTCCATTGAAAGCAGTTAGGTGTAAATATATTTAAGATGTCTCTTGTGTCCTATGGGACCATGAGAAAGGATTGAACCAGCAAAACTTTTTGCTACAAAAGAAAAATGTGATATTTAAACATAGTTGCAAATACAATAATTGTGGCAAATATAATAACAGTAGCATCAATAATAGCTGGCACTTATAAAGCTCTTATGTACTAGGCACTATGCCAAGGTTTTACACCATTTTTTCTGTTCATTCTTATAGCTATACCATCAAGCTTTTGTAGATGAAAAAGTAACTTTCTCAAGATCAATGAGTTAATGGTAGAACCAGAACCTGAGCCCAGGTCTGCAGAACTATGCTCTCAACTGTTGTTCAGTATTTTACTGTTCACTCTCTGTTGGTGTGAGGTTGACTGTTTCTTTAGCACAGATCATTTCCACATTTGGAGGTGGCCCTATATATCTCTAGGCTTGGTGGCTTCCCACATCCTTTAGAAGCATCACCAGATTCAAGACTTCAACAAGAGAGAGCATGCGGTGTCAGAAGAAATGGTTTCAAAGTCATCCTTAGAGACCTCGGTCCTGGAGTCAGACATAACAAAGTTCAGATCTAATGATATCACTTAACTTGTATGGGCACTAGACAGGGCAGCTAAACTCTGTATGACTTCTCTTCTGCAAAGTGAGGATGACAGGGATACTTGTGTCCTAGAACAAAGTCAGTGATCAAAATATTCATGTCACTGATGATTCTTCACTTAACACTTCCCTCTGGGGAGGGTCCTACACCAATTTCCATAGGGGGAGATTGAGAACAGCAAGAGCAACTGAAGCCTAAGGCAGAGAAGTTGCTCTGGTCTCAGAACAAATGTGTGCATCCAAGGCCCCAGAAGAGAGTGTGTCACATTTAGCCAGTTCTTAGCTGCCTTCGGGTGGCACTGATGACAAGCAAAAGCCATGAATGTGAAACGGCATTATCTATTGGCTGAGCTGCCTTGACCTGATTCAGTGAATAAATCAGCTGATGTCCAGTGCTCAGAAACACTCCTGAGAACATGGACTTAAACATTTCTCCTTTGCAACTTTATTATTTTTCTGTGTTAAACACCTTTTTGTAAACACTCTCTGCTCTTATGGTGTGGAGGAAGCCACAGTTGACTTTGCTTCTAATTACTCTTCACTTCTTTTGCCTGATGCTTACCTCCTAATGACAGCCATGAGATTTTGGGGGATAAGAGGTGCTCACTTTGCCAGTGCAACTGAGCTTGGGGGATGGGCAGTGTGACTCCAGTTTGAGCCCCTGCTCAAACTCCAGCCATATTCTGGGCTTTTCTTGCCTTTATAATCAGTTCTGCTTACATATGACTTTCTGACATTAAGGTAAAAGTTTCCATGTGGTTGGCTAAAACTAGGTTTTTCCCTCTCCTCTTAATATGTAGGGATAGCTGCTTCAGAAGACTGTTCCATGGGTATGATGCTAACTTCTATTGCAACAAGGAATTCTTAGAAGTGCCTCTTCAGGGCACATATTGCATGGAGCACTGGGTGTGGTGCATAAACAATGAATCTTGAAACACTGGAAAAAAACAATAATAAAAAAATGCCTCTTCAGAGAATAATCTCTATTAGAATTTATTGTTGTCCATGATTGTTAGGAAAACACCCCAAACTTGGTGTGACTCATGCCTCTCAATCATGATGTCCTTTTAACACTCTTGAAGATCAGATGAAGGAATCTAACTCAAAACCTCATGTTCTAGAATGCTGTGAGTTTGACATGTTGGATTATTCCACAATTTTCTTCCATGAGATTGTGGGACGTGTTAATCAAGAAGTATACCGCATCCACCAACACCAGTTTCCCACAGCAACTTCAGTTATGTATAGGCTTGGCATGTATTTGATTACATGGATTCAGCTGTGGACTCTTAGGAGGAAAGTGGATATCAATGACATAAATTTGGAAGTCAAACTGTGGCCCTCTAATCCAATAGTTTTAAATATTTTTTAGCCATACATTTCTTTGTGCAAATGAAATATGTTCAGTAGAAAAAAAGATTAAAGATTAAAAGGCAGTCCCAATGATATAGAGTTGACTGGTTCTGGTGATTGTGCAGACTCCTGCCTGATCAGCACCATCTCCCTGTAATTCCAGTCCCTTTCCTCCCACCAAGCAAGCCCTAAATAATTTCTAGAGTTCTGTGGAGCACAGATGGGAAATTATTTATCTAACCAATCCTCTCAGTTTAATTATCACTCACCAAATATTTGTTAAGCACCTCCTCCATTGCTGACACTCTACTAAGTGCCTAAGATACAACTGACTTTGGTTCCACTGTCAAAGGGTTTACATTCTAGAGAGGATTGATCTAATAATTTAATATGTTCAGTATTCTGATTGAAGTTTGCTTGGAGCATATGGAGCTGCGGAAGTATAGTCTGGGAACTGTAACAAAGGACTTTCTATAGAAATTGATCTGATGTTTGACTTGCTAGAATGAAACCATGGTAGAAACATAAACAGGATCCAGAATTGAATTAACTGATACAGAGTTAAGAACCTCAGCTTTGGGGCCAGGCTACCTGGGTGGATCAGTTTGGGCTAGAGAATCTAAATCTCAGTACCCTCCCTATAAAATGGTGGATCACACTTGATTCAGGGTGTTGTAAATATCAAAGTAGATAATGTATGCACAGTGCTGGATCTCATGCCCAGGGCATGGTAGGAGCTATTTGCAGACTAGTCTGTCATATATTCCCCTTCTGGCTCAAGCCCATGATTTTAAGTGAAAGACCAGTTTTTAGGCATAGTGCCACATAAGAGACTACTCTCTAAAAAATATCTTCAAGGTGCTGCTGTTTTAAAATTTGCCACTTCATACCCTTTGGGTCGAAGAATAAATGCCTCAAAAAGTACAGGCTTCTGGAATTGCTACTGACACTGCAGAAAAGCTTTTTAGCATTTAGAATATTTTACCTATCCTCTAAACTTGGTTGTTGGAGAATAAGCCTGATGTCATGAGTCATTTCTGCAACATTTCCCTCTATAATTTGAGAGGCACATAAATTCAGGAGTAAAGGTGATCTGCTATAAAAGGAAGTGGTAATTGATACATACCCATCATTGCTTAATGTAATTCAGCTGTGAACGTGTACACATATTCCATTACAGGGCAATTATAATTCTTTATATATTTTGATCTTGTCTGATATAGATGAAACAGATGAATTGCTATCGACTTTTTTTTCAAGAAACTATTCAGAATTAGGTAACAGTTGGATATAATGGGCTGTGTTTCAGACCAGGACAGTTGTTTTTTTCTTTTCATTTACCCTAACTTTATTACCATGACTGGAAATAAGATTCTACAAAGGAGACTTCCCTTAATCTCTGTGTATGCAGAAGATGAGTGATATTTTCATATTACTATTTTTCATGTTTCTTATAATTGACTGATTAGGATTTCATTTACTGTTACTTTTTCTCCAGTTCCCATCAGTTTGAAATAGATGTTGAAAGATGCCCCTAGGTATATCATAATTGTTTCCCATCAACCTTTTTTGCCTTCAGGTTTCTGTGCATGTCCTTATTAAATAAATGTTTGTAAAAGTAACCTTACCATTCTGATTTTTCACTGTGACTTTACTAGATAGATTGTTCATCATTTATTATCATCTAGCAAACATGCCTCAAGACTTTCATTTGAATCCAGTGATGCTTGCTCAGTGGAAAAATAAGTGAACCTAGTACTAACGGAAGCTTTAAAGGGATTTGGCTTTACTTGGTGCATGATTTCTTCTTTGTGTGTTTTAAGAGGAAGAAACAACCTGTTCTGGAAGGAATTACAGCTAGATTTTTAATTTTCAACTCTTCCCAGAGTGCTTGGAAATTCACACATCCTCACCCAAGTTTTCTTAGCTATATTTTAAAGACTTGAATTAAAAAATTCCTTGCTTGCATTTTCTATACTGCTTCTATTATCTGACCTAAATGACACAGAACAATATCTTAAGTGGCTGTACTCTCAAGATTCATTTCACAATGGACTACATTTAGCATCCAGTCCAGTGACATTTCAGAACTTCTTTCATATTGATCTTCAATTTTGGATCATGCAGAAACAGTACAACTGGGTTCATTCCAGCCAATTCCAGGAAATGTGGCTCCTAGGCATCAATGGTCAACAAAGTACCTGTTTACAGTAAATGCGTATTTTGCGAATAGTACATAAACACTGTCAAACTAGGCAGAAAAACATTCTCATGAAAAAACATCTGTTCATCCAAGACAATTCTCTTCACTCTTCTATAATTCCTACTGGAGATTGTTTATTTCTTGATTGTCAGACACAATAAAATTGTGAGTCAAGCTAAATTCTAGATTTCAAGAGTTCAGAAGTAAGTACTCTGTACTCAGAACAAAGAAGCAGGTTGTTAGCTCTTTCTCATGCAGTTTACTCCATTCAGTAATTACTGTATTTGTTGAAAAAGGTAACAATCAGGACTTTCTTTCTTTCTTTCTAGAAAGTGGGGGAGGGGGGGGGGCAGATGAAGAGAGAGTCTTAAGTAGGCTCCACGCCCAGCATGGAGTCATATACAGGGCTCATCACAGGACCCCGAGATCATGACCTGAGGTGATATCAAGAGTCAGATGCTTAACCAACTGAGCCACCCAGATGTCCCAGAATTTTTTTTTTTAAAGCTGCCTGGAACATCAACTTGTTTGGCAGAGGATTCTACTGTGAGTCTGTGTAGCCCACTGTGAACCTTGGAGATGAGACGTTTTTCTATGATGTGGTGAACATTTTTAATGGTCTCATGCATTTAGAATTTGAAGATTTTCTTTTTTTTCTCCTAATAGAAACAAATGTTGGAATAATAGCTCTGCCTACCTTTGGGACTTCCTCCTGTGCTTTGGCACTGAAAGGACACCAGTGGAATGGAGTATTCATTAGCATAATTACTTTCTTTCTTTCATGAAACAAATTATGTTAAGTGCATACTATGTACAGGCACGGCATGAAATATTGGAGGGAATAGAGGTAGACCAGACAGTTTATTCCTCAAGGATTTCTCCATAAGAGAGGCCAAAAAGTGAGTCAACAGTCACCAAGTAGAGTGAAGAATGTTTTGGCAGATTTGCCACTTGTTATGTGGGAGCACAGCAGGGTGACTAACTCAGCCTGCCACAAGTATCGCGGAAGATATAGCTAACATTTAGCTCTGAAAGACAAAGAGGAGTTGCTGGGGTTGTTAAGGAGAACAGGGTCTGGGATAATGTAGACTAGAATGTCCAGTATGTGGTGAAAGGGACTGATATTAGATGGGAGAGGATGTTATGAGAGATGAACTAAAGAGGGCAACAGGAGCCATTTCATGAAGGGGCATGGACGTGATGTAAGATGAGGTACTATGCTGAGAACTCCAGGAAGGCACTAGGGGTTCTTTCTTCCTCCCTTCCTCTCTTCCTTTCTCCTCCCTTTCTCCATTCTACCTGCCCCCCCCCCCACTCTCTCCCAATCTCTCTAAATCTTTATTAGGTATAAAAAAAAACCCACATGTCTTTAAGAGGTGAAATTTGGTAAAATTTTCGCACATTTCTATATCCACAAAAGCATCAACACAATCAACATAATGTATCCATCATCCTAGAGGTCTCCCCCTGCCTCTTTGCAATGTGTTTCTTCCCCATAGATTAGTTTGCATTTTCTAGAAATTTATATAAAATAATGGCAAAGTAAGTACTTAAAAAAATCTGGCTTCTCAGAGGTGGTTCAGTGGGTTAAGCCTCTGCCTTCGGCTCAGGTCATGCTCTCAGGGTCCTGGAATCGAGCCCCGCATCGGGCTCTCTGCTTGGCAGGGAGCCTGCTTCCTCCTCTCTCTCTCTCTCTCTCTCTGCCTGCCTCTCTGCCTACTTGTGATCTCTGTCTGTCAAGTTAATAAATAACAAAATCTTTAAAAAAAATCTGGCTTTTCACTCAGCGTAGTTATTTTGATATTCACTAATGTCCAATACTTGATTGTATGAATATACCACATTTGTTTATCCATGTAC
The DNA here is from genome assembly GCA_004024625.1 of Mellivora capensis. Taxonomy (NCBI): domain Eukaryota; kingdom Metazoa; phylum Chordata; class Mammalia; order Carnivora; family Mustelidae; genus Mellivora; species Mellivora capensis. The sequence continues at coordinate 22,652 of PISX010021339.1, forward strand.
CTGTTGGTGGACATTGAGGTTGTTTTGGTTTATAAAGCTGCTAAGAACATTCCCACATAAGTGTTTTTGTGCAAACATGGTTTCACTTCTCTTGGGTAAATATCTAGGGATGAAATAAATGGACAATATAATAGGTGTTTAGTGTTTAAGAAAATGTCAACCTTTTTTTCAAACTGTTTCATGTTTTCTCTAGCAATGTGTGAGAATTCTAGTTGTTTCATATCTCCACCAACACTTGGTATAGTCATGCTTTAAGTTTTAACTGTTTTAGTAGATATGTAGCAGTACATTATTTTGGTTTTAATTTGCATTTCCCTAATGACTAATGATGTTGAACATCTTTTTCTTTGACTATTTGCCACTGACATACCATCTTTGGTAAAGTTTCTATTCAGATATTTTGCTCATTTGCTTTTCTTTTTGTTTTCATTTAATATTCTGGATATAAGTCCTTCAACAGAAATGTGAGTTGCAAATATTTTCTCCCAATTTGTGGCTTATCCTTTATTTTGTCAGAGTATCTTTTAAAGAGCAGAATTTCTTAATTTGGGGTTTATCAGTATTTTATTTTATGGATTATTATTTTGGCATTGTACCTAAGAAGTCTTTGTCTAAACCAAGATCACAAAAATATTTGTGTTTCTTTAAGAACTTTTAGATTTTTTGATTTAGTATTTAGGTAATGATAAAATTTCAATTAATTTTTATAATAGGTACCTTTATCAAGTTGAAGGAGTGCCCTTTTCTGTTTACCTAAGAGTTTTTTATACGAATAGACATTAGATTTTTGTCAGATGTTTTCTTCTGCATCTATTGGGATAGTCCTATGTATTTTTCTCTGTGTTGATGTAGTGAAATACATTGCTTTTCAAATATTAAACTAGTCTTGTACTTCCTAGTACAAGGATACAATTTGGGATCAACCCAAATTGGTCATGATGTATTAGGCTTTTTATATACTGTTGAATTTGGTTTGCTAAAATAATAAATTTTTCTATTTGTGTTCATGACAGATTTTGGTTTGTAATCATCTTGTGACATTTTTGTCTGGTTTTGATATCAGGGTCAACTTGTTCTCTTAGAATACATTTAAAAATAGTCCCTCTTTAATTCTCTGTATAGATTTGGTATTATTTCTTCCTTAAAACTTGGTAGACATAACATCTGAAGCCATCTGGACTGGATTTTTCCTTGTGAGAAGGTTTTAAACTATAAATTCAAGTTCTCTAATACTTAGGGGTCTGCTCATTATTTCTTTCTTCTTGAGTAAGCTTTGGCAGTTTGTGTCTTTCAAGAAATTGGTCCATTTCATCCAAGTTACTGGTTTTTGGGGGGCATACATCTGTTTATATTTTTTCCTTATCTTTTTAATATTTGCAGAATCTGTAGTGATGTCACGTCTCTAATTTGTGCCAATGTTGTCTTTTTTTTTCCTCATTATTCTGGTAAAAGGTGATGTATTTTATTGATTTCAAAGAACTTGCTGATATCTACTCTTACCTTTAATATTTCCTTTGTTCTGTTCCCTATCTAGTTAATTTAGTCTTTTTCTGGTTTCTTAGTTTGATGCTGAGGTTACTGATTAAAGATCTTCTTTCTCCAGTGTAGACATTTAATGCTATAACCCCCCCTACTGTTTTAGCTGCATCTATTGTTATGTTGCAATTTCATTTTAGTTGAATTGAAAAAAGTTTAAAATTTCTCCTTTTAGTTTCTCCTTTGACCCCTGAGTTATTTTGAATCTGTTGTTTGGTTTTCAAAAAAATTTTAGGGTTTTTTCTGCTATTGCTTTCTAATTTAGTTACATTTTGGTCTGAAATATATTTTGTCTGATTTGAAAATTTTCAAATTTATTAAGATTTTGTACCCTGGAATATGGTCTAAGTAAATGTTCCATGTGCACATGAAAAGAATATGCATTTTACTTTGATGTGGTGAAGAATTCTATAAATGACAGTTTTGTCAAATTGGTTGGCAGTACTATTCAAGTCTTATTTTATCCTTAATGGTTTTTAATCTACTCATCTTGTCAATTAACTGAAAGAGAAGAATATTAAAATGTCTGACTAAAATTATGGATTTGTCTATTTTTCTTTGTAGTTCTATTGGTTATGATGCATGTGTTTTTGAAGCTCTGCTGTTGCATGTTTAGATTTCTTAAGCTCTTCCTGATGAGTTGATTTCTTTGTCCCTTTGCAATAACCTTCTCTATCCCTGGTTATATTTTTTGCTATAAAATCTGTATTATCTGATATTATTTTAGTCACTCCAGCTTTCTTTTGATTTGTGTTAGCTTGACATCTCTCTACCCATTCTTCTACTTTTAAATAACGATGCCTTTAGGTTTCTTGTAGCTAGCCTTGGTTAAATCTTGAAATTTTTTTTCATCTAATATCATGATCTCTGACACTCATTTGGAGTTTTAGATCATTTATATTTAATATGACTACTGATTTGGTTAGGTTAAAATCTATCATTTCGTTATTATCTGTTTTTTCCATATGTCTTTGTTCCCTTTTAATTATTTTCTTCCTTCTTTTGTATTGAATATTTTGAATCCACTTAATTTTCTTTGACTTAAAAGTTAAGACCCCTTGTTCTGTTTGTTTTACTTTTGTTTTTCTAGTGGTTGCTTTAGATTTATTGCATACATTTTTAAAATGTCACGATCTAGTTTCAGATAATATAACACCATTCACATACATGGTAAGAATTTTACAACAGTTTACTTTCATTTCCTTTCTCCGGTCTTTTTGCTATTATTGCCACAAATTATGTCTACTGTATTATAATGCCTCAATATTTGTTGTTACTTTGTCTTTATGGGTCATTTATATTTTTTAAAAATTACTATGTTTGGGTTCCTGGGTGGCTCAGTGGGATAAAGCCTCTGCCTTCGGCTCGGGTCATGGTCCTGGGGTCCTGGGATTGAGCCCCACTCGGAGCCTGCTTCCTTTCCTCTCTCTCTGCCTGCCTCTCTGCCTACTTGTGATCTCTGTCTGTCAAATAAATAAATAAAATCTTTAAAAAATAAAAAAAATTAAAAATTACTGTTTGCCCACATATCTACCCTTTCTGGTGCTCTTCATTTTTTCATGTAGATTCTCCATGTAGATTTCCTTCTGGCATCATTTTCTTCCTTCTTGAATATGTCTGTCTGTCTCTCTTTTTCAGTAGTTCAGTTCTGCTGGTGTTGAATTATACCAATTTCTATATATCTCAAAAAAATCTTTATTTTACCTTAATTTCTGAAATATATTTTTACCAGTTAATGAATTCCAGATTGGTAGATTTTTTGAACTTTCTCTACCTTAGAGGTTTTACATGCTCTTCTGTTTAGTATTACTTTTGATGAGAAATCTGTCATTTTACCTTTATTTCTCTTTACACAAGGGATATTCTCCCCCCCCCCCTTCTTCAACTTAGACTTTTTTTTTAGATTTTTGATGTTTGGGATGGTTTTAAATAGTTTATTATTATCCGTATGTTATTTATGTATGTATTTATTTATTTATTTGCTTTGAGTTCAGTAAGCCTGTTGGATTTATTTGTTTGCATTTTCCTCAAATTTGAAAAGATTTGGCCATTAAAAAACATGTTTTTCTGTACTCACCCTACATCCTTTGGGGACCCCATTACCATTACATATGTCTTAGACTGCTTGTTGTTATTTCACAGTTCAGAGGTTAAATAACTTTTATAATATGGTTATGGTTAAAATAACTTTTATAATATGGAAAAAAACTGATGTTAACCTAAATGCAGTCTGTGACAGTTGGAACATGATATAATTAAATATTCTGTAGTCATTTAAAAACAGAGTTTACAAGGACTAAATTGCAAGATTAAAAACAAGTTATAATACTAAATTTTAAAAACCAGGGTACTAAATCATTTATATTATATTTTACTAAGTGAAAAAAGGAAATGTATAAAACTATGATTTGGGACAAAAGTGTGGCAGGAACACATAGCATTGTACTTATTGCATAGTAAAATTATGAGTGATTATATTTTTTACCATTTTCCTGTATTTTCTGGATTTTATTTCATAAGCCTTTTCATTACAAGAAAATTAAACTTTTACAGATATTTAGAACCTTAAATAAGTAACATTTGACATTGATTTATATTACATATATTAATAAGTATGAAGGAGGGGTTTAGGCTAACCATTTTTAATTTGGGACTTAGATAACTAATCATAGCCATTTGGGAGAAGATACTGAATTTATTTTGAAGCTGTTGAATCTGAAATACTTGAGATAGCTGGGTAGAAATGTCTAGCAGAGTACTGGTTTCAAGTTTCTGAAACTCAAAAATGAGCTCTTGGCCAAAAATATACATTTGGGAATCATTACTAGTGGTTGAAGCTATAGATTTAAATAAGGTTAACTCAATGTCATAATTCTTAAGATTTGATCATGATATTTTAAATTTAGCTCCTTAAAAGGATACACTACTCTATCAAAATCATAATTAAGTAAATGTCCTATCCACTGGCTTAATAATCAATTACAGAGTAATTATATGTTTATGATATATATTTAATTTTAAAATAATTGCTTCCAACATTATAGCACTATTGATCAATGGTGGTAATTCCCCAAGTATAAAAATTATTCCAAGTTTAGAAACCAATACTACATGATGATAGTGCCTCATTAAAAATTTTATGTATATTGAATCTTTGAAGGCCATTATACTCTAAGCTTTTTGAAATCAGTATTTCTTGTTTACCTTACACACAGGCTGGTACATAGTAGAAACTCAATAAATATCTGCTGAATGTGTGACAAAGACTGTGTAGCAATGAAATGAAACTGGTGATTATCGAGAAAGAAAGTTTTATCTACCTACATGTTGTTTCTTGCCCATTTTTTTTCTATTTCCTTCCTCATTACATTCTCTTTAATCATTTCACATAGATAAAGGCTGAAGGAGTAAGCATATTTTTTCCAACCTTTTGTTATGTACATTTTCAGACATTCAGTGAATTCAAAGAATTTTACAGCAGCCACATCACTAAGTGGATTTTGACTATTTTACTGTTGTTTTATAGTATTTACTCTATCATGTATCTATTCATCTATCCCTCTAGTAATCCTCAATCTATCTTATTTCTTGGTAAACTTAAATTGAAGATAGTAGTTCAACTCCTTTTAAGTAATTCAGTATAAATATATTTTATAAAATGTATTAAAAATAAATATTAATTTTAAATAAAAATATTTTAAGATTTTAAATTTTTAATAGTCTTTTTAAGATAAAATTGACGTACAATGAAAAACACACAAGTAAATACATGCTGATTTTTGGCAAGTTCATACAGCTGTGTAACCCACACACCCATTAAAATATTTTTCCAGAAAGTTTTCTCATGCTCCTTTCCACTCAATGACCTCCACCAGTATCCCAGAGTAAACTGATGTTCTGATTAGTTATTGCTGCAGATTAGCTTTGTTTGTTCTAAACCTTATTAAAAATGAGAACATAAATATGTTTTGTATAAGGATTCTTTCACTTAGCATGTTTTGAATTTTTTTATTTTACATTACAGTATTCTTTTTTATTGTAGAGTATAATCTCATGATTTAATTTTTTAAATTGTATATTGTAGAAAATAATTTAATTGTATTTTGTAGAAAATAACTTCATGATTTAAATATTCCACAGAATATCCCACATTCTCCTGTAGAAGCACTTCTGGCTGTTTCCAGTGCCAGGCTCTTATGTTTTAACTGTTGTAAGCATTTCTGTGCAAATTTCTTGGTGAACATATATTTTAATTTCTCTTAGGTAAATACCTGCTGCACTACAAGGTATATGTATGTTTACTTTTATTTAAATAAATAACCTCTAGACATCGCTTTTCCAAAGTAGTTTTACCATTTTACATTGCTACTAGACATATATGAGAATTGCAGTCAGTCCACTCCTTACCTGGTCTTATCAGACTTTTTAACTTTAATGGTTGTGTGGTCTTCCTTTGAATACGACTAGCGTTCATTGGCATTTCCCTTATGATCAACCATCTTGAGGACCTTTTCAGATGCTCATTGGCTATTTGTATAATCTTTAATGAAGTATCTGTACAAATATTTTGTCTACATTACATGCAGTTGTTTGTATTATTTATTAAATTGTGGGAATTCAAAACTTATATAAATATTAGAAGTGAAGGATGACATTTTGTAGACTGTATTTCTCACTGAAACTAGTACAGAGTCTTGCACAGAAGGAGTGGTAAAAATAATGCTACTTTTAATTTGAAGTATACACTCCTAAAAAAATAAACTTAACCTGAAATTTGAAACTTTGAAAGATACTTTATATATTGTGCCCTGTTCTCTAACCAGTAAAGAACTTACTTAGCTTATTCTTTCATTATTTGATAGGATTATTTTGTTTGTGCTTTTGTTGATTACATTTGTTGTAGAGAGCATCAGGGAAAGAACAGCAGATTTTTGTGTCTTGCAAAGGACTGTGTCTAGGGTTGTCATTTTAACATGACTATTAAACCCTTGGAAAGGAAAGATTTTTGCAGTCAGGCTCTTACAGCCTTCAGAGGACTGGTAGAGTTGTTAGAAATCACAGAGAAGCCTGGGAGTTACTGGTGATAACGTCATAGCAAGACACGGTTTTGTTTTCAATGAGATGTGCCAATCTGGACTGAATGTTTCATGATATAGTCATAAACTATGTTACAAGCAAGGCCCACTTGAGGAGAGGGGGTTTGACAATAAACATAGAAGGGGCGGGTGTTCATTCGGTAGTGGCCAGTTTGTTGTTGTTTTGTTTGTGTGTTTTAGTAGTGGTCAGTTTTGAATAGAGGGTAGACCTGCTAGTTGGCTGGCATTCTCTTTTGCCTCTCAGGAGCCTGAAGTACCAAGTAGGACAGTGATGTTCAGGGATCCTGGTGACAGTGAGCCTGAGGTAGCCCAGCATAAGGACTTGGATGTAGCTAGAACTCTGCAACTTACTGGCTCTTTCATTTGAGGGAAGGTATTGAATCTTTCTGAGCCTCAGGTTCTTGAAGATGGGGATGATGATAGTGCTCATATCAGAACAAGGTGTGGAAATTACTGAGATGACACGTGTAAAAAAACCTGGCACCCAAACTAACACTGTAAGCGGCAGCTAGTAGTATTTTTACCGTTTACAGTAATAGAAGTAGCAGCAGCAGCAACAATGTTAGTGTTTCGGCTTTAAGGGGGATACAGACGCCAAGCCTTTCCCAGTAACGTAGCCTTGGTGACGAAACATTTTTATCTTTCTCCTTAATTTGCACTTAGTTAGATAGAGAGATACTGGTTCATTTTGAAGGCTTTCTTCCTTCTCTAATATCCAAATCAGTTGCCATGGGCACGCTTCCTTCTTCATCACAATTTTGATTCCTAGACCACCTCTGTCTTTCTTCTTTTTGGAAAAATCAGCACTTAGGTAGTCAGCACCTATGGTCCTTGACTTACATTGTCAGCATTTTCCCAACCCTGAGGATCATAAAACCTGAGGGAAATGAAAAACTGCACCTTATCAGAAAAATGCAGAGGCTCCTGTCGAAATACTCCCTTCAGGTTTGCAACTAAACCTGGCTCTAGGGATGTTTCACAGGAACTAGGGACATTCTCCCTAGACAAGACTATGGTTTCCTTATATTTGTTTAAAGCAGGGACAAGAAAACTTGGAGCAAGTACTTTGAGTGACCAAGAGGTAGAGAGAAGCTACTGTTCTTTTTTTTTTTTTTAATTTATTTATTTGTCAGAGAGAGAGGGAGAGAGAGCAAGCAAGCACAGGCAGTCAGAGTGGCAGGCAGAGGCAGAGGGAGAAGCAGGCTCCCTGCCGAGCAAGGAGCCGGATGTGGGACTCGATCCCAGGATGCTGGGATCATGACCTGAGCCGAAGGCAGCCGCTTAACCAACTGAGCCATCCAGGCGTCCCGAGAAGCTACTGTTCTTAGAGGCCTCCTCCCTTCTGGGCTTCCAGGCCTGGAGTTTTGAGCTGTGACATTGTTGAGTCTACTTCTGATGAACTGACCATGTATGTATCGTTCTTAAAATAATCCTTCAGGTGTCGCCTGAGGTTTGGCTCAGCATGAGGTCCAACAGCCTGGACATATATGTCAGAGGTCAGCATGGTTCTCTTGGAGTCATGCAGCCTTCAGGTGTATATTCAGGCAGCAGGAGAGGAAGGGAAGCATATGGGCTTCTCCTTACCCACTTTTCCCCATGCTGGAGTCATTATTTTCCTTTGTGATTCCTCTCGATTCAAAGAGACTTTTTTTTTAAAGATTTTATTTATTTATTTGACAGAGAGAGAGATACCAAGTAGGAGAGAGGCAGGCAGAGAGAGAGGAAGGGAAGCAGGCTCCCCACTGAACAGAGAGCCCGATGCGGGGCTTGATTCTAGGACTCTGTGATCATGACCTGAGCTGAAGGCAGAGGCTTAACCCACTGAGCCACCCAGGTGCCCCTCAAAGAGACTTTTTAATACAAAACAAAACTCCTCTAATAATCCAATCTGAGTTTATTGTGACCAATAAAAGAAGAGGTTAAGTCATCAAGTTTCTTCCAATAAATAAAACTGCTAGTCCTAATAGTCCTAATGAAATTGTGTTTTCTTTCCTTATATCTTTTAAAAATGAAAATTTTCTTTTCAACATCTAATTATGTTTTGTAGGATTAGGAGCCGGAAATCTACTCTTTCATTTAGTGACCCAGAATTTGCTACTATAGAATAAGAATGACTCAAAGAAAGAGACCTTAATGTCAAATGGAGAATAAAAGAGTAAATTACTTGTTAATTTAGCTTTCAGTGAATTATAGCTTTGTCTATAGCTTTGTCTGAAAAATTTTTTGAGCTAAAGATAAAATAATAATTCAGTCATTAACCTAGTTTCCCTCTCCACCCTATTTGCCCTGCATGGTGTAGTATAAGATCTATCAAAAGTGATAAAGTTGCTACAATAAAATATTTTATAAAGAATAATCCATATGGAAAGACCATATCCCAGAAAATAATAATATTCCCCAAAATAATACTTTAAGAAATAATGTCCTTGGAACTAAGATGACCAAAATTTTACTTGATTTCACTGAATACTTTCTGATCTGTGGTAGTAAGAATATCAAGGAGAGTCCCTTCAATTATGAGAACAGAAATGCACTTTGATCTCAGGGAATGAGCACATTCCATGAAAACATTGCACTGATAGCCTTCTTTATGAAAGGAATTGTAGAGGCTTCTAGTTGCCATAAGTCTTTTACTCATAGGTACCTGATGTGTCCCGATAAGAAAACATTTGAAGACCACAGAAGTGAGATCGTGGCATGGGGAGATAGGAAGTGCGTGTGTCCAGTAGCAGCTGAAGCTCTGTTGAGCCTCAGGTCCTCCTTTAGTGGATTATCTCATACTTTAAGGAAATCCAGCAGGTCTCAAGGATGTAAGGGGAAAGTGTTACAACCCCTTTTTATTTTTCTTCTTCTACTACTGGGGTGCTAGTCAGTTCTATGATTTTGTTTTTCACTTTGGTGTTCAGAAACTAATTTCCAAATGTACAATGATAGTTGTGATTACCACTGCTCTTTGTCTTAAGAATTAAGTTGAATACTAATTCATAAGCAATATAACTTAAATATAATTCTTAAATATAAATAAAATATAAGCAATAATACCTTAAGTATATGTGATACACATATAATTCTTACCCATTTGTTCATTTTTTGAAAGAGTGAGCTTTATTCTGACTTTGAAAGTATGTTACAGAACATATTTATACTTTTTGAATCTTTTATAAAAACAAAAATAATCACCCATAATTTTCCCAACAAGGATTAATATCTGTTACTATATCACTAAATATTCCTCCGGTCTTTTAATATTTCTGCATATATAACCATTTTATTCAGTAGCCCAAACATTGTGGAGTAAGAACATGAAATCTTTAATTTTTCTCCTATTACTGCCTATCTTGTAGACTAGGTTGCTGAATTCTTTAACAAAAACTTGCATGGAGTCCAAAACTTCCTAGTCACTTCCAGTTACTAGAGCAAATAAACAAGAAGAAACAACAACAGAATAGACTGCTACCTTCTCTAGTTGAAAACTCGTGTCTCCTATCCCACGTTAAGCACTTTCTTGGCTTCATCTTTAGCCATGTTTCAGATGTAAGGCATGAGAAGAGAGTATGTTTTGCTCTTCACATTCTTTCTACTCCCTCACCATAGAGTGAGAGCTGCTTGTTCTGCTCAAATACCCCAACTCCTCATTCCTGCACCTGGGAATTTGCACAGAATTGTTGTCTACCTCTGGGTCAGAAAGAGGGGGATGAAATGGGACTGACTTCACTGAGGGGAGGAACACTGCTTGTTACCTGTGAAGCCTGCACTCCTGATGACTCTTTCAACTCCAATAATTACTTACTTATTTTTGTTTACTCTTCCACTTAGGAAGTAGGACTTGGGGCAGTTGAGAAGAGCTAGTCAAGTGGTTGGAGTAATAGAGCTTACTTAGTCATCTCTTAATTAACTCTGAGGGAGGTTTCTGACACCTCTCACTAGTGTGTCAGACCACAGACACTGGTGTGTCTCTTTGGAAAGCAAAGTACTTGAAGCTGCTTTGTCCACAGTTTTTTGATCCTAGCAGGTAATTCTAGGATTATAGAAAAGTTCTACTTAACATTCTGTTACATGTACATCGAGGAAATGAATGCAATGCACTGAAACATGTTAACATACTTTTCTCTTTTGCCTTTTTTCATACCTGCTCTTTTCCAGTGAAAATAAGGCATCCTTTTGCTCAGAGGGTGTGTGTGTGTGTGTGTGTGTGTGTGTGTGTGTGTGTGTGTTTATGTGCACGTGCACGTGTGCATGTGTGTGTGTTGGGGGAGGGAGAGGACAGGAGGTGGGAATGGGGGTGGTAGAACTAAGTGTTACAGCAAGAGTTCAGTGAGAACCATTTCAGCTTCTAACTTCCAAAATAGAATTTTACAACAAAACACAAACTTTGAAAGCCAGGCATTATATGGAGAGACTATTCTAAGTTCATTGTATTAAGAATCATATACAGTGGAAAAAAGACAGTCTCTTCAATAAATGGTGCTGGGAAAATTGGACAGCTATATGTAGAAGAATGAAACTTGACCATTCTCTTACACTGTACACAAAGATAAACTTGAAATGGATAAAGGACCTCAATGTGAGACAGGAATCCATCAGAATCCTAGAGGAGAACATAGGCAGTAACCTCTTTGATATCAGCCACAGCAACTTCTTTCAAGATATGTCACCAAAGGCAAAGGAAACAAAAGCAAAAATGAACTTTTGGGACTTCATCAAGA
>PISX010021340.1:0-33849 GCA_004024625.1 Mellivora capensis
AGCCAGGTGGTGGGTATTATGGAGGGCACGCATTGCATGGAGCACTGGGTGTGGTGTAAAACTATGAATTCTGTTACACTGAAAAGAAATGAAATTAAAAAAAAAGAAAAAAAAAGAAATTACAGATTCAAAATTTAGTAGCTTACATGATATCAGTTCTTAGTTCTGTGTATTAGATGAAACAGTGGAATAATTAAAAGGAAATTAAAAGGAACCATAAACATCTGTTTGTACCTACTTTGCTGAGAACTTCTGCAGATGCCATTAACTCTTCGATTTCCAAAATCTAGGTCTTGGTATTAGAAAGTGACAATAGCTCTTGGTAATGGTCAACATTACAGAAATTGATAACAAATTGGATAAATGGAATTAGCAAAATATGACTATAGAGACAAAAGGAGAAAGAGGAAGAAAATCTTTAATTCTACTGAGTTAGGAATTCTGAAGTTTTACTGAGGTGAATTCTGTAAACAAATTTTGTTATATAGTTACTTAAAGAGTTCTAAAGGAATATCGTACTTTGGTTACATGCTTGACTGACTACAGGAGGTTTAAATACCTTTAAATATAAGGGTGCCCTCTGACACCAAGAAATTTCAGCAACTGACAATTTCAAAAATCCGCCTTACATCACACCTTCCTGAGTATGTTTCAGTTCAAGCCAATCTCTCACTTGATCCTCTACAGGCTTTGGTGGTTGCATTAGGAAGAGTCTAATATCTTGGATAATTTAAAAGTCCTTTTGTAGACTGAAGATTCAGCAGGTAGGATATAGACTCTAGGTTATCAAACTTTTAAGTTCATAATTAACAAACTAAAATATGCAAGAGGAAAAATACCTTCTCTCTTTGCCATCTAATATGTGTTAGGGAATCTTCCACTTCCCCACACCATAGTAAGTTCTGCTAGTAATTTATTTACAGTTGGGTATTCTCTTCTCTTTATCTATTGAAAACATTGAGGCCTATACTGTCATTTTGGTTACAATTCCATCAATACCCATTTACCTTAAAATGACCTTTAATATTTTATGACTCAAGCCTGGAGAAAAAACATTGTTGGTCAATTTTCTAGGCTGGTTTTATCCACCACCTCTTTCTGGATACTCTGCGTCACAACCACCTGTCAGTCTTTTGATATCCTAAAGGGTTGGGGAGATTAAGCTATTGATTGTAACCCTGAGGGTGATTACTCAAAGCTCTTTCTCAGGAAGATTCTAAAAGCTGGTATGTGCTCAGCCATCCACCTGGACAACTCTCTAAAGTCTGTAGGTGAGACATTCCCATCAGCATAAGCATGTGATGTGGACATTGCATGGCCTGCTTGTGAGAATATGTTGGCTCTTGACTATGCACCCTTCTTTGCATTTCTCTCCTGTTTGCTGTTTACACATACTTTAATTGATAAATTTATTCCTTTGTTCAGGTCCAGAGTTGTTCTTGCTCGATAAACTACATAATCCTTCCAGCAATACTTGTTAATTATCTGGGGATAGCACTTTAAAAATTCTGTCAGCTGAGACATTGTGACATATCTTAGGCTTCAACCCATTGCTGAGTCACCCTGAGGTGAGCAGAGGAAAATCCCAGGTCTAAGAGGTCTGTCAATGCTGACTTCTAAAATCAGAGAGTTCAGTTTATTTAGAGCAACCAAACTAAAAATACCCCATATTGACAGTAGGAGATATAGGGGACCTGATAACTGAAAGTGTTTCTGAATCATCCATAAGGGGCAATCTAGGCAGTATCTATATTAAGCTTTTAAGAATTCAAAATGATTATTTATGTATTATTTAACTGAGAAACAATATCCTATTAGGTTCAGGTGTACATCCTAGTGATTTGATATTTTTATATATTACAAAATGGTTCCCACAGTAAGTCTAGTTACCACCTGTTACTATACAAAGTTACTACAATATTATTGATTATATTTCCTTTCAAATTTGTTAATTCTTTCATTTGTTTACTTGTTCCTTTCATAAGTGCCTACTTAGTACCAGAGAGATGCCAGGTACTGAGGTAGGCACTGGACATCCAAAGATTCATTAAACATTCCTCCCTCAGGGAACCCAAGGACCAGTGGAGGATCTAGATTCTCAAGAATGATGACAATAATTGGTCCTAAAGCTATGAAGGAGGAATGCTTAAGTGCCAGGAGAGGAAGGAAGTATCCTAATGCCCCAGAGCTCATGATATGGTGTGGATATTTTTTTCCTTACGGATTACAGAGTAGGGAAGGCTAGGTATGCAGAGGTGGTAGTATTTGGGTTGAGCATTTAGAACTGAGTAGGAGTTTTCCAGATGGATACAGGTGTTTTGTTTTGTTTGTTTGTTTTTGTTTTTGTTTTTTTCTTTTTCAAATTAAACAGCAATTCTGAAGACCCAGGGAATGGTGGAGATTTGAACATCCTCTCAAAACAGTTTATTTTCATGTGTGTTATTTATAGTAAGAACACAGCTTTCCCCTAAAGATCTATGTTTGTTCAATGTTTTCTATTTGTATTAATGCTTTATTTCCACATTTTAAAACTTAGAGCCATATTTTATATGCTTTAAAATGTAGGTCAGTGGGAAAGAAGATTCCATGACCAATTTTCATTTAACACCACTTTTTTAGGGATCCACATTTAAAATTTGTAAGTTTAAAATGGTTTCTGTCACATCTATTTAAGCATATAAAAATAGCTTACTTTCTGTGGTTCATTCTGGATCTTTTAAAAGATTTTATTTATTTATTTGACAGAGAGACTGAGACAGCACAAGTAGGGCAGACAGTGGGGAGAGAGAGGAAGAAGCAAACTCCTTGATGAGCAGGGAGCCTGATGCGGGGCTTGATTCCAGGACCCTGGGATCATGACCTGAGCCAAAGGCAGACACCTAACCATCTGAGCCACCCAGATGCCTCATTCTGGATATTCTTAATATGAAAATGTTTGAAGTTGATATGTTGCTATGTTTTTTCTACCTTAGTGGAAGTTGGTCACCTGTAAATGTTTGGATTTATTATGGACAGACATGGATGTGCTAAGGAGTTACAGTACTCTCATTCCTGAATCTAGGACAACACAGAATTTTGAAAGTGCAAATTGGATGCTTGACAGCTGGCAAGAGAGAGACAGAGAGAATTTGTTTCCCTTTGGGATTTGATAACTGTTAATTCTTCATGAACTTGGCTTCTGCCAAACATATATTATACTTTTCTCTGGATGGAAATTCATATTGTTAAACTCTATGTGAACTCAAGGTATTAATGTAGAGTGCTTACTAGCAAAAATGACTTGCAAATGTCAGATAAAATTAAATAACATGGCTTAATAAAATAAGCTTGTTTCCGAAAATCTGTTTTTCATATTTGTGAAAGAATTATCTGTCTTGTTATTTAAACCAAGATATTGCCAGGACAGGGAAAAGAGACACTCTCTTATCAATTATCAAGGGAACCATTGATTTCACAAAGCCAATTAAAGTATTTCTGGAGGAACAAGTAAATATTAGTTTTAGAAGCATTTCTTTTTAAAAGAGACCAGGTGACTAGGATAAAACTACTAAATAAAAATAAGACATACTATTCATTACTTAAGGCACAGTGAACAGCTGGGCATGCTTGGACACCATTGGTTCTCCAATTTAACTGACTTAAATAGTATGAACAATTAGCTTTCACTAAACCACAGACATAAAATAGATAGACTTCCTGGCTATTTGGAATGAATTTTGACTTGAACAAATGTCTCATGGTTTGAATGGATATTTGTGAGCAATGAAGAGTTATTATCAAAAGCAAGTCTGAATATAAGGTATTCTCTGGGGATGATGAGAACACCCATTTGTTCTTTGTGGTCCTTGTTGGAATTAGGTGTGAATCATCATTTGTCCAGCATAGTGATGTGATACAGTACAGAAACAGGGGATGCTTCCAGAGTGTGTTGGCTCCTGCTTATGAGACACTTTAGGGAAAGAGTGTTAGCTTGGTTCATGGTGAAAGTGAGTTGGGGTTGTTTCTTGGAATAATGTTCTTAGGTGATGCTGACTTGATCTGTGGTGCTTGAGAAATATTTCTTCTGGTAAAATTGATCTAAGATGACTTTTTAACTCTGACGGACCTACATCGAGGAGTCCATCCAGGATCTACTGGATCTCTGTTCAGAACCAACTCTTTTGAATAAGATATAATTAAAATTATTGCTGTGGGTGAAGTTCAAAGTCTTTCTTCTTGGAGGATATTCTATCAATCTCAGGACAAAGACTGTCATAACAAAACTCCTTTCAATAATCCTTTGTAATTCTGTCAGCTGTGAATGGCCTCATACCTTTTATCCACCCTGAGAATAATCAGTTCCCTGAACCTACTCACCAAATGCACAAAATAGTCTCTGATTTTTATTTTAGTTTTCAAATGGTCTATTTCATGTTTCTCTAACTTAAGGAGATACTACCAAGTTAGAGTTCACTGGAATTTGGTAAAGAACCAATAATAGATGGGAATTGAAGAATGACTGTCAATGTAATTCAAGAATTTTCCAATTATTAACTCCTCTGTAGACATTAGCTATCCATTAATCTTTTCATACCCTAATAATAGAGTCAAAGAAAATGTGAGTACCACCCATGAACATAGGAATTCTCTCCTTTGACTTTTAACTAATATTTGGTCCTTGTCTTAGTCCATTTGAATTGCTATAAAAGATATAGACTGGACATATAGATATAGACAGAAATTTGTTTCTCATAGTTCTGGAAGCTGGAAGTCTGAGATCAATGTGTCAGCAAATTCCATGTCTGGTGAGGACCTGCTTCATAGTTCATAGACAGCTGATTTCTCACTGTGTCCTCACATGGCAGGGGAGGCAAGGTAGCTCTGTGGATTCTCTTTTGTAAGAGCACAATTCTGTTCATGAGGGCTCCCCCCTCATGCCTAATTACCTCCCAAAGGCCCCACCTCCAAATACTATCACACTGGGCTTTGAGATTTGACATATGAATTGTGGGGGACCACAAACATTTAGCCTATAACAGTACTTTTTTATATTTAAGTTTTTATTTTAATTCCAGTTAATATATAGCATTCTTTTAGTTTCAGGTGTACAGTATAGTAATTCAACAGTTTCATATATCACTCTGTGCTCATCACGAGTACACTTCTTAATCCCTGCAACCTGTTTCATCCATCACCCCACCCCACCCCTCTGGTAACCATCAGATTGTTCTCTAAAATTAAGAGTCTGTTTCTTGCTTTCTCTCCCTCTTTATTATTTTTCCCCCTTTGTTTGTTTGATTGTTTCTTAAATTCCATGTATGAATGAAATCATATGGTATCTGTCTTTCTCTGACTGATTTATTTTGCTTATACTCCCTAGCACCATCCATGTCATTGCAAATAGCAAGATTTAATTCTTTTTTATGGCTAAATAGTATTCAGTTGTATACATATGTGTGTGTGTGTGTGTGTGTGTATACACACACACACATATACTCTACACATCTTCTTTACCCATTCATCAATCAATGGATGCTTGGGCTGCTTCCATAGCTTAGCTATTATAAATAATACTGCTATGAACATAGGGTTGCATGTGTCCTTTGAATTAGTGTTCTTGCATTCTTTGGGTGTATTCCCAATAGTGTAATTGCTGGATCATAAGATAGTTCTATTAAATTTTTGAGGAACTTCTGGGGCGCCTGGGTGGCTCAGTGGGTTAAACCTCTGCCTTCGGCTCAGGTCATGATCTCAGGGTCCTGGGATCAAGCCCTGTATCGGGCTCTCTGTTCAGTGGGGAGCCTGCTTCCCCCTCTCTCTCCGCCTGCTTCTCTGCCTACTTGTGATCTCTCTCTCTCTCTCTCTCTCTGTGTCAAATAAATAAATAAAAAAAAATATTTTAAAAAATAAATTTTTTAGGAACTTCTATACTGTTTTCCACAGTGGCTGCCCCAGTTCGCATTCCCACCAACAGTGTATGAATGTTTCTTGTGTTGTTGATTTTAGCTATTCTTATAGATATCTCAGTGTGGTTTTTGATTTGCATTTCCCTGATGCTAAGGGATGATGAGCATCTTTTTATGTGTTTGTTGTCCTTTTTGGTGTCTTTTTTGGAGAAATGTCTGTTCATATCTGCTGCCCATTTTTTATATGGATTATTTGTTTTTTGGATGTTGACTTTTATAAGTTCTTTATGTATTTTGGACACCAGCCCTTTATTGGATATGCCATTTGCAAGTATCTGGTCCCATTCTGAGGTTGCCTTTTAGTTTTGTTGATTGTTTCCTTCACCATGTAGAAACTTTTTATTTTGATGTAGTCCCAAGAGTTTAGTTTTGCTTTTGTTTCCCTTGCCTCAGGAGACATATCTTGAAAGAAGTTATTCACTATGGCTGATGTCAAAGAAATTACTGCCTGTGTTCTCTTCTAGGATTTTTATGGTTTCAGGCCTCACATTTAGGTCTTTAATCCATTTTGAGTTTATTTTTATGTATGGTGTAAGAAAGTGGTCCAGTTTCATTCTTTTGCATGTTGCTGACCAGTTTTCCCAATACCACTTGTTGAAGAGACTGTCTTTCTCCCATTGGATATTCTTTTCTGCTTTGTCAAAAATTAAGTGGCCATATAACTATAGGTGTATTTCTGGGTTTTCCATTCTGTTCTGTTGATCTATGTGTCTATTTTGTGCCAGTATCATACTGTTTTGATTACTACAGCTTTGAAATAGAACTTGAAGTTGGAATTGTGATGCCTCCAGTTTTGCTTCTCTTTTTCAAGATTGTTTTGGCTATTTGGAGTCTTTTGTGTTTCCATACAAATTTTAGAATTTTTTTATTCTAGTTCAGTGAAAAAATGCTATTTTTTTAGATTTAAATCTTAGTTAACATATAGTACATTATTGGTTTCAGGAGTAAAATTAGAGATTCATCAGTTACATATAACCCCCATTGCTCATCCCAATAAGTGCCTTCCTCAATGCTCATCACCCATTTAGTGCAGCCCCTCACCCTGGACCCCTCCAGCAACCCTTAGTTTGTTCTCTGTAGTTAAACATCTCTTGTGGTTTGTCTCCCTCTCTGTTTTTCTCTTATTTTATTTTTCCTTCCCTGCTTTGTTTCTTAAATTCCACATATGAGTGAAAGCATATGATATTTATCTTTCTCTGGCTTCTTTTGCTTAGTATAATACATTTTAGTTCCATCTATGTTGTTGCAAATGGCAAGATTTCATTCTTTTTGCTGGCCAAGTAATATTCCATTATATATAATATTCCATTTAATATATATAATATGTAATATTTCATTATTAATATTCTATTACATTATATATAAAACACCTTATGTAGTATTTCATTATTAATATTCCATTACTATATATATATATATATACAGCTTCTTTATCCATTCATCTGTCATTGGACATTTGGGCTATTTCCATAATTTGGCTATTATTGATAGTGCTGCTATAAACATCAGGGTGCATATGCCCCTAAGAATAAGCATTTTTGTATCCTTTAGATAAATACCTAATAGTGTAATTGTTGGGCTATAGGAATTTTATTTTTAACTTTTTGAGGAACCTCCATCCTGTTTTCCAGAGTGGCTGCACCAGTTTGCATTTCCACCAACAGTGCAAAGGGGCAAAGGGTTCACCTTTCTCCACATCCCCACCAACATCTGTTGTTCCCTGAGTTGTTAATTTTAGCTATGCTGATTAGTGTGTGCTGGTGTCTCATTCTGGTTTCTATTTGTATTTCCCGGATAATCAGTGATGTTGAGCACATTTTCATGTGTCAACCATTTGTAAGTCTTCTTTAGAGGAATGTCTGTTCATGTCTTCTGCCAATTTCTTAACTGTATTATTTATTTTTTGGGTGTTGATTTTGCTGAGTTCTTTATATATAGATTCTGGATACTAGCCCTTTATCTGATATGTCATTTCAAATATCTTCTCTTGTTCCATTGGTTGCCTTGTAGTTTTGTTGATTATTTCGTCATTTTGCAGAAGTTTTTTTTTTTTTTAATATTGGTGAGGTTCCAATAGATCACAGAAAAAGTATAATCAAACTTTTAAAAATATCTCCAGAAAACTATTAAGAACTGCTATGGAGATCTTGGGAGCTTGAGAAGATGGAGGACCCTGAGTTTACCCCATCCCACATTTACAACTAGGTATCATCAGCCTCCAAGTCAATAAACCAGAGAGCAATCCGAAGACTGGCAGAAAAAACTCCACAACTAAATACAGAGAAGCAGCTGCATCTGAAAGTTTAAGAAAGTCAGAAAGGCAGAGGAAGGCTGCCTGCAGGAGGGAGGAACTGTGTACTGAAAGGGCAGAGAAATGGGCCCTCATACCAGCGAGGTCACACAGGGAAGACTAATGCCCATAGCATTTGGCTTTTAAAACTAGAGGTGCTGAATTCCGTGAGTGTGTAAAACCAGTAGGACTTGGAACCTGGAGCTCTAAAGCCAGCTGACTCAGAACTAGGCAGACTGGGAGGGTGAGGGATGGCTGGATTGCCACCCTTAAAGAGCCAGAAGCCTGCACAGATAGGCAATCACAATGCTGGGGGACAAACAGGAGACAGATCTGTTCATACTGATTTCAAAGCATGTTGGGGGACTTCCCTGAAAATGAGGGAGCTTCCAGGAGTCTTTTTCCTCCCCCACCTCCCACCATAAACTCAGAGACACCTGCAGGAGGTGGGGCTGCACTGACACTTGCTACCTAACCCACTAGCAGCGTGCCATGCCCATGAGTTCTCCTTAGGACTCTTCCACCCCACACCTGCTGGCCTCAGCCCTGGGCTCAGGGCAAATTCTGTTAAAGCTAAGCAGTTATCCCATGCAACCTCCAAGTGGACAGTTCCCACTGAGACCCACACAACCACCACATCACTCTTAGCCACACACTCTCAGCCACCATCCCTTGTTGTGCCCAGCCTTGGGCCCCAGGCCACCCTGGTACGCAGGCCCCAGAAGCTGCAGTGCTTCAGGGGGTCCTGCATAGAGCTTGTGACCCTGTGCAAATTTTGCTAACACCACCACCCTGCTCCCAAGTTCCCCAGCAGTTCTCAATAGTTTTCTGGGGAGATTTAAAAACTTTGATGCTACTTTTTTTGTGATCCTTACTTACTAGACTTAGTTTTTAAAATTTCACTTGGAGATTTGAAACTAAAAACCTAATGAAATATCACTATTTTGATATATATGTTAACGAGAAGACTATATATATTGTAATTTCTTAACACAATGTGGTAAAAAAACGGAAAAATATTCCTAAAATTGACAACCTTCATGGACTGTGAAACCCCAACCTCACCGCTCATCATTGTCCCTGGCTCTCCTGTAGGATATTCAGTAGTTGTTCTGACCTTTGTGGCTGGCTTTTGTACTAACAGAGAAGCTTTGAAATGGAGTGTCTGGAGCGTTTCTGCAAAAATGACCTAGGTGGTAGATCACACAGAACAACCAGTGAGGTGTGTTTTTCATCCTCATGTTCTCTTCAGTGGACAAACTCTATAGGTTTTCCTACACAGAAGAGTAAGAGTAATTATTTTCTAGCTTGCTGTATGACTTTCTTTAAATGCATATTTTACTAGTATATAGATCATTTCTACAGTATTTCTAGGTCCTGAACTCTTCTGGTTTTAGGAGATATATATATATATTTAGGAGATATATATATATATATATATGTGTGTGTGTGTGTGTGTGTGTGTGTGTATGCAGACAAATAGATAGAGAGTTTATTATTTTTTTAAAGTAATATTTACACCCAATGTGGAGCTTGAATTCACAATCCTGAGATCAAAAGTTGCACCCTCTATTGACTGAGCCAGCCAGGCACTCCTAGGACATTTTTGAAGCTCCTAATTAAAAAAAAAAGGCACAATCTTGAAGGAGGAGGGAAGTTTGTAGCAGAAACAAATTTGAGCTAAAAAGAAATCAGTTGTGCACAAAAAGTAACCTACTTAATTTTTCTGTAATTATTTAATTTCTATTCAGAGTCTCTAGTCTGCTAGATGGTAGAAACTAAATAACATGAATTTAGAGTCTTTCTCCCCTTTCTTGAGAATTTATGCTTATTTGGGGGGCTCATAGAGATCCAAGATATCAAGAGCAGGAGGCCACCAGGCAAGGGTTATGGCCAGGTGTTTGATGGCTTCTCACCCCTGTGTGGCACACTAGGCTGATTCAGGCCCCAGGACTGCCCATGATCACTGGTGAGGGCAAAGTCCCACCAGGCCTGCTAGGTGGTGCTAGGGCATGGGGGCTTACAGGTGTCTTATAGGAATCTGTCCAGATACCCCCATACATACATTTCTCTAATTGTTACCATGAGTTCGGCATAAGAAAATTTGGGACCTTGCTTCTTTTCCACAAACTCTACCTGGGAAAGGACCTCTCAGATTCCCTGACCTACCTGAGGTTCTCTTATAAACCTTCAGGTTGTAGTCTGGGAGTCAGGACAAGGAACTCTCCTTTCAGGACCTCCATTGATGTCTCAGCTCTTTTCTTCACCTTTGAACATTTTCTTCCATCCTGTCAGTCCATAGATGTTTCTCTTGCCTGGGGCTGGACAGTACAGCTCATACTTCATTTCTTCTTATCCCTTGTTTACTACTTACATTTTAGGTCTTGAACTTTTTTGTGTGTGGTGGCAGAGAGAAGCTATAAAATAGATGTACACATGAAAATGTGGATAGATAAATTCTTATTAATAAAATAATTTATTATTAATTTAAAATACACGCACATAATGGTCCTCAATATTTTGAAAGAACAGTGCATACTCGGGGTTAAACAAACACTTCAGATGGATTAACTGCAGAACAAGGGAATGGAGTAGAGATCATGGCCCAAAAGGAAAAATTAACCCGAGAGGGGCTTTGCATGTACTGATGCTCTTAATAAAGTTCTCAGAACTGAGAATCATGATTAACTTGATTTCTGTGTCTGGGACCCATAAAATGAAACCAACTAGCCCTTATTTCCTGAAGCATGTAGGCCAGGGGCAATTCAAGCTCAAAATCATGTCCTTTGGAAAGGCAAAGTCTGTAGCTTCGGAATAAGGAAAACCACATTCAAAGTCATATTCAAAACACCTACCTTTTTCCTCCTTCTTCTGTTGTAAGGTCAGTTCCTTGAATCGATGGCTGCTTCTTATTGACTCTGAGTTGCAAAAGGCCAGGGGGAACTGCATGGGTACATGAGATGCAAGGGATACTGGGATATCTTCAGTTAATATAGCAAGTTCTGTTCCCCTGCATTTCTTTCCCTAGTGCAAACAAGATTTGCTTGTCATCCTGATGTCCTCTCCATTTCTTTGGGGACAAGGCATTGCTTGCATGGTTTGGGTGGTTGGAATTCTGGATCTTCTATCATATGGGTTACTAATTACTATGACCTCCTGCAGCAGGAGGGATAAACTGTGTACTTTTCCATAAACAATTCTGTAAGCAAAAGGGAAACACACTTATGGAGCAAAGAGGTTAATTGCAGGTGCAACACATCAAGTCAACATTTTCCATGAAGTCCCCTGATAAACAGTTCCATGGAATCTTATCAATGACATATTTAACCCTTTTGTGAACCTCCCCTAAGCATATCTGCAATCCTGGAACAAAACTCCATCCTCACAGAGTTAAGAGGTTGGAGAATAGGAAGTATCCTGTGTTGTATGTGTCAGTCACTAAACAGGGAGCTTAAAACTGTGTACCCTCTTTTCTGCAAAAACCCTGGACTCTCCCTTTTGCAAAACCTCTGCATCCCGGCTCCAAATCATTGGTGTTTTCTTTCCAATCCAAGAATGAGTGAGAGAGAGCAATTATGCGATTCTGGTTTCCATGTCTGGCCTCCCCATGCATGGTCCAAGACTCCACTCAGTGGAGTGAAATTCTCCTATGGCTCCACAGAGCTGCCACCTTTTCTTTCTGCTGGCATCTGCCCTACCTTTGTGGGCACCTGACTAAAATGATGTCTTCACTCCTTGCCACCCAAAAAACCACAGGGTAGGTGGCTGCTACATCTGGCTTCTCTGATCTCGACCAGCCCCAATATGGTTACATCCCACTTGCCTTGTTCAGAGGGGAGAGGGGTTAATTATATTTGCTGCTGCTTACCATGTTTTTCCTTCTCTCTGGCTTTCCATATCTACTGGGCTCTCAAATAGTCTCTATGTCCCTTTGATTTCTTTGGCTTTCCTTCTTGATTCCCTTCTAGATTTTATCATTATTACCTAGGGTGGGAATCAGAACTTTCCAAATGTAGGGGGAGAGACTCATGCAGACTTCTGACGTCCTCCATGTCAATACAAGTCTCAGGCTAGACATTCAGGAATCCTGGGGATGCTGCTTCCTTGTCTCCTTGTCCTCTCCAGCTCCTGCCTCTGCCTGAACCTGCACGTGGTCTCATACATGCTGATCACCCGGTCCTGCCCATCCTGCCTCCTGCCCACTTTTACAGCTCCTATTGCCCCGCCCCAACCCACCACACCTCCTCCCTCTCTGGTGGTGAACATCTCCCATCTCCTCCCTTTTACTGCCAGAGTCATCTTCAAAACCTGGGTGATTCCTCTACTTAGAACCACTTAGCAGCTTTCTCCTGCCTTTAGAATAAACACCATGCAGGCCTAACTACCTGGGCTGGCCCTTGCTTACTTCTCCCATCCCTTATTCCTTCATTCCTCAGAACTCCTGGAAAATGCCATACTCCTTCCCTCCTGGCCCTCGTTGGTGGTGTGTGCTCTGTTCTCATCATTTGTTTTCTCTTCCCCTTATGGACACCCACTCACCCTTCCCATCTCAGCATGACTCCCTAGGTCAGGTTGATCCCCCACAATGCACTCCTACAACACCCCTACTCTTTCTTTGCACATCTTCTGTAATGTATAATCACTTCGCTTATGCCACCTTTCCCTTTAGGCCATCAGTTCCACAGGGGGAAGTGAGCAGATTTATTTTGCTTCCTGTTGTCCCTTCCATGGTGCTTGGATGATAGAGTGCTTCAACAAATATTTATTGAGTGGCTGATTTCCCTAAGTTGGTTAATTGCTTATCCAAAGTTCGGTGCTTTTGAACAATGCTAGGAAAATTTACCTTTGAAACACAACTACTATGTGCCCAAGTTAAATCCTTCCTTCTTGCCCCTGATTATAAATACTACATTCTGGATGAACTAAGACATTTTCTAGTTTAGCACAAGACTGTCTACTGTTTGAGTTCCAATGATTTCCTTATGTCTCGTGTGTTTCCTTTGGGCCATGTCTGAGCGGCAGTCCTGCAGGAATGATTTCTCATCTGTTTCTTGTGCTAGATAACACCATATTAGTCTTGAATAAATGTGACAAAGTTCCAGCCAAATTCATCATCCCAGTAGAAACCAATGCCCAGGATTTCAATCAAATGGAAAAAGGAGAAAGAAATAGGCTACCCTGAATTTATTTATGAATTGTGTGCTCCTAAAATTACAGTCTATAAGGGCTGAAATAAAATGATGAGGCTGCCATTTCTCTTTAGCTAGGAATATATCCAAGCCAGTTGTGTCAATCTTTAGACAGTACAGACAGAGAAAAGTGCATAGGCAAAAAAAAGTGTTTTCCTCATGTGAATCAGGAGGCAGGAATGTTTTAGTAAATGGCACCACCATCCACTTTAGCACAAGCCAAAAAGTAAGAGCTATCTTTCATTCCTTTCTCTCCTGTTAGTGGTCTCTTGCCTCAAGAACTTGCAGATTGGTACATACCTCTCTATGGTCTCCACATCTCCACCACCATCTCTTTACCCTTCCTTATAGCTCTGGACTTCCACTTTAACCTCCCGAAAATTCATTCTCTGCACAGCAGCTGAAGTGATCCTTCAAATCTACAATCAGTGTATATCATTCCGTTGCTTAAAACCTTCCCATAATTTCTGACAACTTAAGGAAAGAATTGAATTTCTTAGCTTACAAAGTAAATGCCCCCTCCCTGAGGAGAGATTCATGAGATCCCCTTCTCTGAAGCAGCAGCTCCCACCAGGACCTGTCTCTTCTCTGGCTTTGTTCTTTCTCAGAGCACCTATTGCTACATGACAATGATAGTAGGTACTTACTGGATTATTATTATTATTTTTTGTCTTGCCCACCAGAATTTCATCTCCTTTTGGGCAAGGACTTTGAAAATCTTGTTCAGTGTTGCATATGCAACATCTGTGAGAGTGCCTGGTGCAAAATCAGTGCTCAATGAATGCTTGTTGAATGAATGAATGAAACAAACAGATGGGCTCAGCCTTCCTTGGATCCTTTCCTCAGGAAAATTTCCTATAAGTCAAAAGGAAAAGTGGCATAAGGCAGTCATATTTGAGCAATTACTATTGTGAATATGTGGCTTTCTGGTTATCTGCCTTGATGTTTGGAGAACCCAGACATATGAGATTTAGCATGTCCTTCTACTGAGACTGTGCTGATAATTAACCAGGTCTCCTTTTGGCTGTGCTACCTAGCAATCAACGCACGACGGTGCTGCCTGGCTGGTACCTGCTGGGCACAGAGCTCATTTCCTCGGTGGAGCTGCTGACTGGAGCTGTTTGTCCCCCAAAGGGTGCTAAGCCCTCATTAGCAGCTTATAAACATTTTCCTGCTCTTCAAGCCTGGGTCTTCAGTAAACAGTGGGGGCATTTACTAAGTCCTCTGGAGAAATGAGCCACATTTTTGGAAATGTGCATATTGAGAGGGTTTGGAATAAAAATTCAATTACAATAATGCAAATAGTATGTGCTTTGTAGACAGAATCACCAGGCTTCAATTAGGTGTTTTGGAAACATTTTTCTTTCTTTATTTCTTTTTCCCCATGAATTATCTTGGTGACTCAATTTCAGAAATTATTTCCTCAAGCCCCTACTTTTACTTGCTCCTCTTTTCATAGGGAGCTGGGGAGGGTTCTTCCTTTCAGTAGTGGGATTAGAGGATACCTGATCAAGGGGTAGAACTCTTGTGTTTAAAAGTTAAAACTTTTATTTTTTTATTATTTTTTAAAAAAGAGTATTTATTTATGTATTTGAGAGAGAGAGAAAGAGCACAAGAGCAGAGGGGCAGAGGGAGAGGGAGAAGCAGACTCCCTGCTGAGCAGGGAGCCTGACATGGGCTTGACTCCAGGACCCTGGGATCATGACCTGAGCCAAAAGCAGACACTTAACTGAGTGAGCCACCCAGGTGCCCCAAAAGTTAAAACTTTTAGTTGAAGTGTCCCATATATACAAAAAAGTACATATGCTAAAGAGTACGGCTTGATGAAATTTTAGGTTCTGTTGTCGATGAGCACTTGAGTAGTTTCCAGTCTGGCAAACTTGGGCAGAACGTCTGCTTCTCTTGCTCACTCTTGCTCAATCTCATTTTCTCCCTCCTTTCTTCCCTTCCTTCCTCCCTTTTTCCTGCCTCTATCCCTACCCTTCCCCCCTCCCCCTCCTCCTCTGTTTTTTCTCCTTTTCCAAAATGGAGACTATCTACCAGCAAAAGCTTCACAGAGATACGCATTAGTGTGGGGATCCCACTTTGGGGATAAATCTGGATCTTGTGGTCATAAAGGTCTTTACTCAGTGTCGGTCCAATCTGCTGATTCTCCCCTGGAAAAACCTGGTGCTTTCCTGGGGCTAGACCCAAGCATCTTTTGATATTCCCTCTCCCATCTACCAAGACTTGAAGGAGCACCTGCACCAAACCTGGAGTAAAGGATGGGACAGCCAGCAGCTGCCCAGGGACTGGACTCTAATGGTGAATTCAAACATCTCTCTAAATGGTGCACTGTTTAACTCATTTCCTTATTCCGTGATTCACACAACCAAGGAAGTTTAACTTGGGCCGCCAAAGATAGTGCCCTCCAGTGCAAAATTGAAAAACCCCAAACCACTCCCCACTTGCCCAGACCTCTATCTGTGATATATCTAATGTAGAAACACTCAGGCTGAAATTCTGTTCCCAAACTGCTTTCTACCAGGAACAACTGGTTTAATTTGTCTCTAAGTTTTAAACCCTTTATATGCTTCCCAAAGATCTGCCTGGTTAGTAAGATAGAAAAATGAAAGGCGTTTTGTCATTATTTCTCTTATAATGTGGATGCTGCTTTGGATTGGGAAGGTGAATTGGGAAGTGCATTGGTTTCCGTATCTAATTTTTATCAACTTAAACAAGCTTGTCCCCACCAAAAAATGTACAACAAATGCTTAAAGCTCAGATTATTGGCTGGCTTGAGCGCCTGAAGCATGTGTTTACTCTGGCCTTGTGTATAATTCTGGCCCTCTTTACTCCGGAAGCCCAGAGGGAAAGGGTTGGCCCGGCAGCCCAGGGGCTGGCGCTGAGTCCTGGGGCCTATGTGACCTGGTTGTGTGGCCTTGGGTGAATCACATGATCACCTTGGTCCTTAGTTTCCAAAAGATGACAGGGTTAGAAAAGAGAATTCTGAGATTCCTTCCAGTGTTGACACTGTGAGATGATGAAAACTGTTGTGTGGACAGTTGTATCTTGTCCTGAATGAATAAAAGGCTTTATAAAAGTACTGCGAATGCCCAGTGACTCAGCCCTAATGAGCAGACTGTTAACTCAATTTTTCTTTGCTGGTTTTCCCCTGACCTGTGAAAATGCCTGACTGGGTGGAACAAGAAAGCTGGTGTCAACTGCAGAAATCTGATGCATGAGTCTTAATGAAATAGCGTTTATTATTAAAGTCCTCCTTGTTAACCGGCTGGACTGCCCAGTGTTGCCAGGAGAATCCTGTGGCCTTGTCCTTGGCCCTGGTGGAATTCCCCCAGGAGAAGCAACCCCACTGCTGGTGTGTGGGTGTGTAGGAGTGCGTCTGTCCTCCTCACTTCTGGTTTCAAGTCCAAAGTCCGCGTTTGACTCCTGCTTGTTTTTTGTTTCCTCTGTTTGTTATATTTTTTCTTGTCTGTGAAATCTTAATGCAGGTGCCTCATCTCTCTTGATTGCCTAGCACAGAAGCTTCTCAAAAGACACCAGAGAGTTGGCCTCTGTCTCTTTGATAGGCTCCATTGCCTATTATTGTGAATTTTTACATTTGTCAGTTGTCTTGATTTATATTAGTTTTCCATGGCTGCTGTAGCAAAATTATCACAAACCTAGTGGCTTAAAACCACATGAACTGGTTCTTTTACAGTTGTGTAGGTGGAAAGTTTATTGGGGTCCCACTGGGTTAAGACTGAGGTGTTGTCAGATGTGCATTTCTTTCTGGAGGGATTTGGGAAGAATCCATTTCCTTGTCTCTTTCAGCTTCTGTCATGCACCCTCCCTCCTCCCCCTATAACCCCTCTCCTCTTCAAGCCAGTGATGTCCCATCTCTCTGATCCTTCTTCCATAGCTTTACTTCCCTCTGACCCTAACCAGGAGAGGGTCTCTCCTTTTAAGGGTTCATGTGATTAGTTGGGCCAATCCAGAAAATCCAATGATAATAATAATCTTTCATCTCAAATTCCTTAACTTATTCATACCTGTAAGTTCCTTTTGCCATGTTTGGTTCACAGGTTCTATGGATTAGGGCATGGCTGTCTTTTAGGGGAACATTATTCTGTAGAACATTGTATTTTGTGACAGAGAGTTACAAACTTCTTCTCCAAGTCTGGGGTTGCCATGGATTGTTTCACTCAGAAGCTAATGGAGAAGTTGTTAGCTTGCAGGATGTTCACTAAGGAGTGTCCTTGGAAGCAACAGCTATAGGTGGGTGGGGAGGCAGGAGTGAGTAGGATAGAAGTTGAGTTCCGGCCTCAGCCAACCTTACAGGGGACTCTGGAGTTAGAATGGCCCTCAGAGTTGTCCTGCTCAAAGCTGAGATGGTCTTAGAGTAGCTAAGAAATTATGCATTAGTAAAATGGTAGAGCCAATAGTACATATCATAATCTTTGGATATAAACCTATATTCTTATCCATTGTCATGAATGTACTCAACCTCCAGAAAAAGCGTAAGCAAGCTTTTTCTGTAAAAGGCCTGATAGTATACATTTTTTTGGCTTTGTTGGCCATGTTGTCTCCATCTCAATAACTCAACTCTGCACTTGTGGTGCCAGAGACAATACATAAAAGAATGACAGTACTGTGTTTCAATAGAATTTTATTTACAAAAACAGGTGGCCAGCTGGGCTTGGTTGCAGGTTACCAACTCCTGCACTAAGAAGTCATTGGGTTGAACAGGTGCCAGGGAATAAGTTAGTGGTTCTCACATTGGTGCATGCATCACAATGACCCAGAGGACTTGTTCAAACACAGGAGGCTCAACTCAATCTCTGGAGTTTTGGTTCAACAGATTTGGGGTGGAACCCTACAAGTTGTGGTTTTAACATGTGTCCAGGTAGAGCTGATGCTGCTGGTACAGGGACCACTCTTTGAGAACCACAGGCTTAGGTTTTCACTCATGAATGAGAGACAATGATACTTTCTCAAAGAAAAGTTTTTAAGCTATTCTTCAATAAAACAGTAATGCACATCTGTCTTCTGAATGTGTAACTAAAGTGCATACTACCTACATGGATTCCTTTCTTCAGTCTCTGGCAGAGGAGGAGTCAATGCTTTCTTAAGTTGTGCAATTTGAGGGATGTTAGAATGGCTTCCCAAAAATGTTTTCTGTAATCTACTGATGAATCAATGTTCTAATTTTCAGCAGGGACCAGCCTCCAGGAATGTAAATTCTTTATTCATGAAATGCAAATACCCTGGATAAAAAGAAACAATTTGAAAGGGGGGAGATGAGTGTAAGATTTGGGGGTGATAGACCACTTACTGGTTTAGTGGACAAGGAAGGGAAATATTTTTCCTTCTTAGCTACAGTTTCCTAATCTGTAAAATGGGAATGATATTTATTATTTCACAGATTATTATAGCATTCAAATAAGATCTAGTGAGCTAATGCATCTAAAATCTCTCTTCCTATTCATATAGTTATTTAAATTGGTTTTATTAATTTTATTTCCCTTTGGGACAGGAAGGCTGGAGATGGCAGGAGACAGTATTTTCGGGAAAGAAGATGTTGCCTTAGTGAGGGTGAGGGAAAAGCAGGATGGACAGGGAGGTTGCTGAGGACAAACTCAATATTGCACATTATCTAAAACATAGTGCGTAATAATATCTAGGGTAAGTTTTAAGATGAACCAGATGTATCAGTTCTGTTTTCCTGCATAACAACCTGCAAATTACCTGGATTAAAACAACCACCATTTATTTAACTCATGATTCTGCCTAGTGGCACTTTTGGTCTTCTTTGAGCTTGGCTGATCTTGGCTGAGCTTGTGAGTCTGGTCTTTGGTGGATCAACTAGGTGCTGGCTGGTCCCAGATAGCCTCTTTCATATGATTGGTTGACTAGAAGCTAAGTAATGGGGTGATTATATCCAAAGTTTTTCAACTTCCAGTAGGCTAGCGGGGTCTGTTCATGTGGTGGCAAGGTTCTTAAAACCAGGCCAGAGCAACAAGTCCTCTGGAGGATTAAGCTGAGAAGTGGCTAAATATCACATCTGCCTTCTATTTGTTAAAGCAAGTCACATGGCCAGGTTAAAGGGGTGGGGGAATAGACTCCATCCCTTAATGGGAGAGGCTAAAAAGCTTTTGAACTGTATTTGAAATCTACTGTACTAGTATAAACTATTCCAGCTATTTAGTCTGGTTTTATAATTTACTGCTTCAGGTTTTTGTTACTCAAATTCCAAAATTCAAATGATCTAAGAATTGCCCAGCACATTCCAGGCATCCCAAAATTCTTATTCTGCTTTATAGAAGAAGGTATATAAAGATCTCTAAGAGTTTACACAATTCTGAATCAGAAACATGAATGATCCTCTTGTGTCCCAGGTAAAAGAGAAAAGCATTTCAGGTAATTAGAATTTTGAAAAATATGGAAAAAAAGAATTTTATTTTAGTTTTTTTAAAAAAATTAATTTATTTATTTTTATTTCTTCTCAGTGTAAGAGTATTCTTTTTTTTTGCACCACACCCAGTGCTCTATGCAATACGTGCCCTCCCAAAACCCACCACCAGGCTCCCCTAACCTTCCATCCCCCGCCCCTTCAAAACCCCTCAGGTTGTTTTTCAGAGTCCATAGTCTCTTATGGTCCATCTCCCCTTCCAATTTCCCTCAACTCCCTCCTCTTCTCCATCTCTCCATGTCCTCCACGTTATTTTAGTTTTTAAAAAAATTTTGGTATATATAGAGAAAAGACAGAAAGTTGTGCCTTAAGATGTATGGGTGGAAGAAAGGACAAATAAAATGAGCCATATATAAATGTTCTTTGAGATAATTCTGAAGCCTGAAGAATAAAAACAAAACCTTAATATGAAAATAAAATAAAACTTTTATGGATATTTGACTTGAAACTGGTGGGTTAATCCAGAGATTTATCTCCAATGTTGATGGTCTTTAGAGAATTTTATAACTTTGTGACTGTTCTCTTTGTGTTGGATCTTTACATGAAAAAATCTTAGGAAATTGTGGCCCAGACAAACTGAATTATCTTGGGAAACCCAGCTAGTTAATAGTAGAGTTAGGACTAGAACCTACATCACCAAGTTGCAAATCCAAGATTTTTCCATTATCTCCTACTGTTTCCATCATAGCTGCTGTGTTCAGAGGCTCCTGCTTTTAGGGGATATACTCACAGAACTTAGAGAGGTAGTCCTTTGGAAAACTGCAAAATATTAGTCATTCCCATCAGAATGGGAAGTTGAATGGGTGAGGGCATCCCCTGTTCTTCCTATTTGAAAAGGCAGCCGTGTCTTTCAAGGCATTTGGGGGGATGCGCTAATAGTGCCTCTTGCCTAGCTTTTGGTTGGGCATGTCTACATTACCTACTAAGTAGGTGACAACATTTTCCTTGGTGGAAAGTGCATTAGGTAATGATATTTTTCCTGTGCACTCATCAACAACACTGTCCCTGTTCAAGACATGGCCATGAGTTAGCTCATGTTCTGTCTAGGGGGAGCGGTGCACAGTCACACCTCTCCCAGTCACCCCTTGTTGATTTTAAACTACTGAAACTACTCTTTGTGTTGTGGGTGACTATTAACTATATTTGACAAAAAGAATGTTTTCCATGTTCTGGTAAGGAAATCCTCTGTCAAGATAAACAGCCCTTCCCCTCCTCTCCTCCAACTTAGGTTTTGCCAGGAAGGTCTAAATAGGTTCTCTGTAGTCATTTTCTTTTCAATATTTCACACTGGAGTTCAGTTATAAACTTGAAGCCAGAAAAATTAACTTTTGCTGAAAGACCACAGAACCCACAGAATAGAGAGCTATTTTAGGTTCAGGTATCCAGCCCCAGACCTCTCTTAGACATTTTGTGTCTAGGGAAATGTCCTTTTTCTCTCCTTTCCTTTTCTGTCATTTTCCTATGCAATTAATTTAATAACTATGCCCCCATCTTGAATTTTTGTGAATATAATTTTCTACCCAAACATGCAGCTCCTCCATTTTTCTGTTCCAAACTGCTTTATGAAGGATCTGGTTTGCCAATGAGCTGAAATCTACACTTAATCCTTATTGTGCTGCTGAACGGTGTTTGGAGATGACTGACTTCTCCCAACCAGTTCCTTGGCCAAGATACATCTTTTTGTTACAACAAATAGATGCTCTTGCCCTTCAGTAGGGGTGGGGATGCCTTATGTTACTGGACAGATGGGCTGTAACTCCACACACAGGTGGTGCCTCAATGAACATGAAAACTAGTTCAGGCCCCTTGACATGAATAGGAGCTACATTCTCATTCAGGCTTTCTCTCCTTTCACCCCTTGTACTCTTTGTAACTTCTTTTCTTCTTCCCAGTGGCCATCAACATGAATTCTTTCTTCGAGACCCCCATCTTGAAATTGGGGCAGTGGTGAGATGGGCTGTGTCATGGGGAAAGGGTACAGATGATGTTTTGCTTTTGGATTCACACATCAGAAGAACCATCCTACCCACAGATTTTTGCCTTCTGGAGAAGGCTAAATTTTCCCCTGCCCTTCCTAGGCCTACACAGTGACTTCTGCAGTTGGAATCTGACTTGGATGCTAAGGTTGCCTGTAGGAAGTGATCTGAACCCAATCAAAAAGAGTTGGAAAAAAAAAAAGTGAGCCTGACTTCTGGATAAGAGGTATCATGAAGCCTTGGGGTCCCAGAGTGCTTCCCCTCGTGACTCTGCACATCTCAGGGGTGGAGGCTTAGCACTGCAGCATCCCAAGCCTGCTCTCCATCTTGCTATTTCCTTTTTGCATTGCATTGAACCATTTAATTTAATTGATTTAATTTAATCTCTCATTAAGACAGTGATGTATGCGGGAAAGATCATGGGAATGGGAGCAGTGAGAAGTGTTAGGCCCTGGGGTTATAATCACTACTTTGTCTCAGTTACTTTATCTATAGAATACAGGGTTAGCAGGGTGGAAGGATTCGTTTTCCTTCCTGTATGGATTTTCAGTGATTCCATTTCCTGCCTCCTGACCGCACCCCCACCCCCGCCCCCAGCTTTAACAACCAACTATGGCCTAGAGGACATGATGCAAACTTATTTGTTGCCTATTCATGACCCTACCAGCGAGGTCCCTTGTAGAGCCCTACCAGCCTCCTGCACATGGAGCCTCCAGGACAGCACACTCCTGGTTCGTTGGCTTTCCCCACTTTCCTTCCTGTCTACTTCCTCATTAGGTTCTCCCTATTTACAAAGCCACATCTGTGTCCAGATCTTCCTCATCTTTCCAAGGCAATGTCTTCCAGGAGACTTCTCTCTTCTTACTCAATTGACTGAACTGCTCTCTCTTTGTCTTGCAGACATTGAGTCTTTCATGGGACATGCATACCTAGGCATCATGTACATGTATAATGTATAGGTATGTATGTATATATCCACATCTCTATCTGTATATATCCTTTTTTAAAAAAGATTTTATTTATTTATTTGACAGACAGAGATCACAAGTAGGCAGAGAGGCAGGCAGAGAGAGGGGAGGAAGCAGGCTCTCCGAGGAGCAGAGAGCCTGATATGGGGCTCGATCCCAAGACCCTGGGATCATGACCTGAGCTGAAGGCAGAGGCTTTAACCCACTGAGCCACCCAAGCACCCCTCCATTTGCATTTTTAAAAGGATGCCCTGTCACTGTTGTTCTCATCACTGGTTCTGTATTTACAGGTAACCTTTATAGGAGGGACTGCTCTCTAGATGAAAGAGAAATGTATCTTTTCCCCTTATTCTTGTATTCATTCATTTTGCAAACTTGTACTGAGTACTCCCACAGTAGGTCTTGGGGGTAGAGTGATGAATAAGAGAAATCCTAGACTCTGCTCCTGCCCAGGAGATTATAATCTTGTGGGGAACAGATATTAGATCAGCAGAGCCAAATATGATGAGTACTTTGAACAGGAAAGTAATGGGAATGTGGGAGCCTCTAACATGACCAGACTGAGGGGTTCAGTAAGACATGTTTGAGAAAGTGACCTTTAATTTGAAGGTTGAATTTGGGAATTAGAGTTCATCTAATAAAACGGAAGAGGGTTCCAGGAAGTGGCAGTAGTGTGTTCTAGCCTCAGAAGGAGTTTAGTCCCTTTGAGAGTGGAAATGCTGGTGGCAGTGGGGACAGGAAGGAGGGTGGGTTGAAGCAAGGCTATATGCAAGGATTCCGCGTTCTTTCCCGAAGGCACTGGGAAGCTATTGAAGGATATTGCATTGTTTAGGTGCCATGAATTCTATGAAACAGTGATCCTAGTTTTCTATGGCTGCTGTGATAAATGACCACACACATGATGGTTTAAAATAACACAGTTCTAGAGGTCCAAACTGGGGCCTCTCTCAAGGCATTGACAGAGCTGTGTTCCTTCTGAAACCTTAGGGAAGAATCCTTTATCTTGCCTTTTCCATCTCTTAGAGGCCACCAACATTCTTTAGCTCATGTCCTCCTTCTATTAGGATATGCACATGTTTGACGCCTTGACTCTGCCAACCACAGATATTAAGCCTGGAGGTGACAATATCTGGTTGTTGTGTTTTCCACAAGGACAGGGGCCATGGCTCTTTTGCTTACCAGTATATACCCTGTGCCTGACACTTTGTCTGGCACATAATAGGTGCTTCAGAAATATTTGCTGGAAGAGTGAGGAGAAAGATATTTAAGAAGTTCTGGCTATAGAAGAAAGAATGTACTGAATTAGGGCAAGAGTGGTTGTAGAATGACCAGTTAGAGAGTTGTTTTTGTTCAAAAGATGGATCAGAGTTGCCTGGAAGAGGTGGTGTCTGTGGTTGGATTTGAGAACAGTTTAGGAGACAGTCAACAGGACACAGAGGTTGATTAGATGTGAGGGTGGGTGACACACAGATGTATTGCTTGGGCACGGAGGAAGGTTATAGCACCTCTGATATCACAGGGCACCTGGAGGAACAGCAGGTTTGGATGAGATGAGCACAGTTTGGGATGGGCTGAGTTTGAGTTGCTTGAGGTTGGGGTACTTAAGTATCAACTCCTAACAAGCAGTGACCTATGTTGAGTCTGAGTCTTAAGCATGAGTTGGAGGTTGGAATTTGAGATTTGGAAATCAAATAAGCACTTCAGAGGTGGTTCATGGAAGTCACCGACTCTGACGTGGTCACATAGAGAAGTGTAGATGGGGACGGAGAGAGGGCCTAGACCAAGCCCTGGAGCACAGTTCACAAAATCTGTTTCTCATTCCTGTATCACTACTCCTGTATCACTACTCTGCATGTTGAAACTCAGGCTTGGGAAGGATCATTGTTTGTGTCAAATGTTTTTTGCCATTGTGTTGCTTTTATGAACATTTCTTTATTAGGGTTAAACCCTGGGGGGTTGGCATGGAATATGGAAATCACATATTTTTAGAAAACCCACTTGGAGATTGCCTGCACCAAAGTTTTTGGTGTGAGATTTGGAATTTGGGTCTAGTTAGGTGCATATTTATCAAGTTTGAGTGGGGAGTGTGTTAGAGCCTCAAAGATCTCTTATGTCCAAACAGGCACTCCCAGTGGCTGGAGGGAGGAGGGACTGGGTTCTTTCTTTCTTTCTTTCTTTCTTTCTTTCTTTCTTTCTTTCTTTCTTTCTTTCTTTCTTTCTTTCTTTCTTTCCTTGTTTACCTTCTTACCATGAAGGCTTGGACTGAATGGGAGCCAGGGTCCTTTTCTGGGTATCCTGAGAGCAACGGCCCAGTGAGAGTTTAGAGATTTTGGAGTAATGGTTATGAAGGATGGAAAGAACAAGGACACTACCAGAACCCAGTGACTTCACTCTGGGAAACTGGATAGAATCCCATCACCAAAACTAAATGGCACAAAAGAAGAGAGGGTGTTTAGGGCCTTTGTACTTAAGAATATTCATTGCGAGTGAAGAACCTTAGTACATCCTTACCAGGATTTTAAAAACGTTGAGAGAGGCCCAGGATACTTCAACGTTTTTGAGATCCTAAGGATAAAAAACCCAAACCAAAACAACAATGAAAAACGGAAGAAATGATGACACAATGTTGCAAATATTCTGGAATATCTAAGTTTACATTAAACAAACAAATTCTTTTAAACTCCAAAACAGACACTGCAATGCAGTATAACTGTGTTAGGCATGAGATATTTATTTATTTATTTATTTACTTATTTAGGAGAGTGTGCAAGCGGTGAGAATGGGCAGAGGAAAGAGAGAATGTTAAGCAGGCTCCACACCCAGTGGTGAGCCCAAATCAAGAGTTGGACGCTTAGCTGACTGAGCCACCCAGACGTTCTAGGCACCATGTATTTAAAGGGTTTATAAAAGTCAGTTAATTTACTGTGTACCTTGTGGTATGGCCTCGTGATGCAACATGTGATTAGAGTTGATTGATGAATGTCATCATCGTTCAACCTTGTGTGCCATCTTTGTGTCCTATGTATATCATGAAAGTAAAAAACTAAGACCCTGTGATTGCTAGGCTTAGGTCAAATGGCCCTTCAGTGATGGTTCTTAGTACATTTTAACCATTATTTAAAACCCAAATAAAGTGTTCTTCCCCTCTCTTCAACATTAATCAAGAGCCAATACATGCCAGGAAATGGGCTGTGCCAGGTATGGGGGACACAAAGATGAATACCATGTAGCTCTCTGCTGGAAGAGTTTGCATGGCTGAGGAAGCAGCCACAGCTCGCTCTAATGCCGGGACATTTTTCTTACTCTTGTTATCTTCTCTTGAGTTCTGAGGATTTAAAAGTTGTCCCATTTCCTTCTGCTCCTCTTGAATTTAGATTCTTTACTACTTTTTAAACAAACCCTATGCACATTATATCACTATTTATTTTAATGTGAAAATAAGTTTTATTGTCACATTTATAAACTTATAAATAATTAATTGTAAATTACAGGCAATTTTGTTGAAAAATGTAATAAGCAAATGTCATATCTTTTGGTGTGGACTCTACAACATGCAGCCTTGAGCCTTAGGTACTCAACAAAAGCTATTTTGCTGGTTGATGCTTTTGATGTTATGGTCCCTTTTGGACTCCCACATGACAATGGTTTAAAATGACAGGAGCAGAAACTGTTAACTGTCACCCAGTAGTCAATTCTGTCTGTCTTCCTTTTGGTAAGGTAACTCCACCACTTTAGGAAGTGATGGCCGCTCACCTGGAGACTACATTTCCCAGCCTCCCTTTGCAGTTGGGTGTAGTGATCAGAGTTCAGGACAATGGGATAGGAGAATGAGCCACTCCTGAAACTTCCGGGTTTTGCCTTTAGACAGAAGCTTCTAGTTAGCTCTGAGTGCTGCTATTATCTCTACTTTTGGCACTCTGGGGGAGAAGCTTTTACCTCTCCCTGACGGCCAGGTCATGTGCACGAGTACCTATTGTATCACTTACCTTACTCTGTTGTAAGAACTTTTATCTGCCAGGCTCACTGTGGAGCTCCCTGAACTCTTGGTCATATTTGCCTTTCCAGCACTGGGTAGCAGATGGTGTTCCTGCCCCCTCAGTGTTTGCTAAACAGTGAGGGGACCTCCACATCGGGTTTCCTATGTCAGCTTGGGTCAGTCTACAAAATGGTGCAAGGAGCATAGAAAGCATCTCATTCATGTATGTTAGTCACTCAAAAATAGCTGATAGTAACTGTATTTCAGCAACGAGCCTCTCGCCTGTTCCCACCCTGTAATCTTACAGAATGCATCCATGCCTTTGTGTTTCTACCATCCACAAAATGCCCACATAGCTAGCTAACAATGACAACCTTTAATTTTCAATAAATGTCTTGTAGGGTGTTAACACGTGATTCGACCAAATGGTTAAATGCCACTTTCAGAGAATTTGCTAATTATCTTGTGGGAAATTCAGCTTTTTTTTCTTAAGATTTTATATATTTATTTGACAGAGAGAGAGATCACAAGCAGGCAGAGAGGCAAGCGGGGGGTGGGGGAAGCAGGTCCCCTGCCGAGCAGAAAGCCAGATGCAGGGCTCAGTCCCAGGACCCTGAGATAAGGACCTGAGCTGAAGGCAGAGGCTTACCCCACTGAGCCACCCAGGTGCCCTGAAATTCAGCTTTAAAAAGAGGTTGATCAGGATGCCCGGGTGGCTCGGTCAGTTTAGCTTCCGCCTTTGGCTCAGGTCATGATCCCAGGGTCCTGGGACTGAGTCCTGCATTGGGCTCCCTGCTCAATGGGGAGCCTACTTCTCCTTCTGCCTGCCACTCCCCCTGCTTGTGTTCCTTCTCTCTCTTTGACAAATAAATAAATAAATAAAATCTTAAAAAAAATAAAAAGAGGCTGATCATCTTTGTTCCTTTAAACAAAGTTCGTTGGTTTGTGACTGGAGGAGGGACTTTACCTTGTGGAATTGTCGTGACAAAAATGTTACCTTTTCAAGCATCTCTGGCTAACACGACATCCCTGAGCCATGCTAGACACTGCTCGTAGCCATCAATGCCATCATCCACTGCCTAAGCTACTCTGATTTCCTCCGATTTGGGAATCCCAGGCTAGTTTTGTTTGGGCTCTGAAGATGATCTTGGAATACCTCCATCATTTGTTATTTGTAGGGCAGGCAGGTAAACAGGAAGGCAGGATGGAAAAAAGAGACAAGTTTATTGTACTTAAATGGTACCAGCAATAGCAATCGCTAATCACAGTGGAAATAGATTTTATTCTCCTTCCCTCTTGTGCTTTTCTATAAACAGCAAAACATGTTGAATCAATTCTTCAAACAAACTTGTAAAATCAGAAAATACAAGGAACTTTAACAGTGGGTAGCATGAATTATCAGGGGCCACAAAGAGGTTTTTAACTATTGAAACACATTGGCAATGTGACAAGTGAGTGTTTCCCCCTTCCAAACCATTAAAAATAGCTTTTATAAACTCTTAACTCCCTCTGATGGTGAGCTCACCATTAATCACCTTTATGACATCTTATATTTAGGCCATGGATAAATCCATGGGTCCTAATCAACCACTTTCCTGAGGAAATTGGCCAAATCCCGACTTGGGGGAGATGAATCACAACAACCGTGCTATTCAGACAAATCTCTTTTCAAGTGCCCTTAAAGCTTTTTTTCATACACCAGCGAAGACAGCCACACAGGAAACAATCATAGTTTAATCTCTTGAAAAATTTCCTTCCTGCATTGCTTCGCTTTCAGACAGGTAGTCAGAGCCAGCCAAAGAAAATTAGCAGTGGCCCCTGCCAAGAGCAGGCCGCTACTTGAGCCTCTGAGCTCCCCGCCCCTTCCTCCCCTCCCGTCCCCAGTGTGGGGGGCTGAAATGGGGTGCTCTTCTGCCCGGTGGCGGCCCTTACTGCCATTGGGAAGGAAAGACCAAGGCGCAGAAGGGCCATTGATGACTCACTTTATGACGAGGCATTTTCAAAGTATCTCCTCCCTCTCCTCCTGGAATTCCCTCAAGTTCCTGGTTGGGACGATGCATGTTGTCTGGAGGAGCACATTTGGTTCTCAGGAAGGGCAATTTCTCTGAGATGGCCTCATGACAAATGTGTGTCTGTCCTTTGCTGGTGGAACCTCACTCTTAGTGGTGAGCAGTGTGGGCTGGTGCTCAGCCCCCCTGGGGAGTGCTGTTGTTTTCACAAGTCTCCCGTGAATCTGAGCTAGTTCTGAGATCGGTGGGAGGGACAGGTCCTACTTTCTGTAGGTCTGCTTGGTTCACCCCCTGCCACCAGCAACGGCCAGCACTTCACTGCAGATTTTGTTGGGGGCTCTCATGGATGCTTTCCCTCAAGGATTCGGTCACAGGTCTCTTGAAGGTCTTAGGTGGGACCTTGCCTTGAAGCAGCAGCTTCCAACCAGCAAGTTCATGGAAACTATAGACAAAAAGTGAGCCTCTTCCCCATTGATTCCTATAAACCATCAACCTCTGGCTCAAGTCCCTGGATGGCCTTTCCTCATCTGTTCTCTTGTCCCACTAGGTGCCCACCCACTGCATGCATGCTTTTGCCCACCACACCATCTCACTCTCTTGCCTCTTGGTGCTACCTACTCATCCAACAGTCTTCATTTTCCCCCTTGGCTTGGCAATTTCATGAACAACCTGGACAAAATTAGTTGCACTTCCATCTCTTGTGCATTTCCCTCCTCCTCTATTTGTGACTTGTAAAAACAAAATCAAAACAAAAACTTTCTCTGTATAGACCAGAAAGTTGCCCAGTCTCTCAGATTAGGAGAGAGGGAGCAAAAGGATTCATTGGCCAAATTTCTGATTGGCACAAAAGAAAGTGAACAAAATTAATGATTGTAAAAATTGTCCCTCCAGGCCACCCACAGTGTCTAGGAATTCCCTGGATCTGTTCTCACACATTTTCAGGCCAAGCAGAAAGTACTTGAAAGAGGGCCTAATGGTTTTCATCTCTTTCTTCCTCCATTGTTCAAGGATAACTGAAAGAGAGCTTTGTAATATTTCCACAAGACAGATGCATCGGCCAGCTGGGAACGTTGTCTCAGCAGCCCATGTTATAACGTCGACAACCCAGGTCCCCACTGTGGCTGAGGAGGGGGCCCCTCTCACACTGTTGTGAAGGAATGTCAACAACTCAGTGGCACCCTAAGATGTTCATCATAGAGTTATTTATAATATAAATAATTAATGACATATTTCCAGCATTAATGGGATGCCTAAATCAATGTTAGTACTGTCCATTCAATGGATACTTGTCTCAGTGATAAAAAGTCATGTTTTCAAAGAAAACTGAATTAATAGGAATATGCTTATACTATGTTCAGTGAAAAAATGTAGCATGCTCTGTTTATACTATTCCACTCTCAGTGTATTTATTATAGAAAAAAGGACTATTTTTGGTAAATGGAATTATGAGTGGTTTTAATTTCACTCTCACAAACTTCATTATACTTAAAATGTTTTTAATGAAAGCAACATTGTTTTATAACCCCAAATCCCATTGTCATTACTTCTGATTATATCACTGCACTCCCTTTTACTTTTTAGAAACTTGAATCTCTCCTGAATTGTCTTCTTTTTTTTCCCCCACAGTCTTTGCCCATGGAATTCTATGTAATTATTATCTGATTTAAAATTTTTTTTTGGTGGGATGGGGAGAATTTTTCAAATGTATTCTTGGCTACAAAACCCCAAGGACATGAAGTAATTTTCTTTGGATTCCCATTCCTTCTCCTCTGCCAGACAGTTTATTTTGGTTAATCAGAACTTGGGCTTGAGTAGGACTTACTATTTTCCCTACCTTCTGATAGATGAAGTTATCACTAAGGTGAGTGATGTATTAAGTATGCTGCTTTCTAGAATCTTCTGAAAGTAAGTTCCCTATTCCTTGCGTCTTGCTCTGCCTCTGAGCTAAATCAGGCCAGATTATTTAACACTTTCCTCTGGCCTTTGATTTATTGACATGCTGTCCCCAAGACATCCCTTCTGCTCATTTTTTTCCCCCTTCTTGTGCACATTCAAATGTCTTCTACTCTTGGCTTAGTAGTTTCCTCCTTCATGCCCAGACCCTGTCTCTCTGTCTCTGTCCCCAAGACATGATTGGAGGTCCAGTCTTCCTCTGTTCTTGCCTCAACCCTGCCCATCCCTGGTGTCACATTTACCACCACACAGGGAAATTACCTGTCTGTCTCCCTCTGCAGGGACAGGGATAACTTCCTCCTAATCTGTCTGACCCCAGTGTGTAACATGACACCCCATTTCCCTAGGTGCTCAGAACAATAATGTGAACAGAATTATGCTGGCTGTAATTTCTGTTTCCTCAGCTGCAGGATCAGGTTTATTTTAGACATTGCTATGTTCCTGTTGTGATCCTTAGCACATCAGGTTCTTGTGGTCTATTTAAAGTCCTTGTACTAAAACTTCACCTTTTCTTTATTGGCTCATCCAGCTGCATTGGTTTCTAGCTGGTTAGCTGGTCCTTTCCAGTTGTGTTTGTCTTCTCTGACTCTGTCAGGTCACACAAATGTAATGATATTCATACAGAATTGTACAGATACTATGTTTGATGAATTTGCCTGTTTAGTTTTTAAATTCTTTTTTTAAACTTAATTTAATTTTTTCAGTGTTCCAAGATTCATTGTTTATGCACCACACCTAGTGCTCTGTGCCATATGTGCCCTCCTTAATTAAAATTTATGTTAGAAATAGAGAGTTGGGGGAAGAACAGAGGGAGAAGGAGAGGAGAAGCAGACTCCCCACTGAGTGCAAAGCCCAACTCGGGGCTAGATCCCATAACCCTGAGATCACGACCTGAGCCAAAATCAAGAGTCTGATGCTTAACCAACTGCACCACCCAGGCCCCCCTGCCTGTTTAGTTTTATTTGGGAACTTTCCTCCTCTCTCAGTTTGTCTTTGAAAGTCTTAGAAGGAAAAAGTGTAGAGGAGAGGAAGGGAGAAAAAGGGAAAGAAAGGGGGCCAAATGATTATTTCTGTATTTTGTCTTTAAAATTCTTGTACTCTACTTCAGTGAACACCGCAGTGGTTCTTAATTAAACACTGTATCTTTCCTGGAGTTTTGATACTAGGTGGAGTCTAAAGATATTGAGATACCTCCTTGGCAGAGAAAAATTATGTTGACTCATACATTCTAAGGAAATGTTGGGTCAGTAATGTTATATTACATGTCATTGGCTAGTGGCATTACTATATAAACAACCTCTGACATTTGTCAAAGTCAAGATCTTTGAAGATATTTTTAAGGCAACATTAAATTTTATCTTCTGGGCCAATGAAAGACTGTGAATGTCCCGAATTTGATGTTTGATAGGAAACTTACCTATTATACATAATTGAAAAAGAATTTCTTCAAAGACTGGCTGATGAACCGAAATAAAATTCAGAATAAACAGGACATAACTGAATGACAAGGAGGGGGGTCATCAACCCTCAGCAAGCATCTCTGCCTTATCACAACGGCTCTTCCTGGGTGCCTGTAACTGTAGCTGACTAAGCCCTGATTTGTCTGACTTCACTTCAGGAAACTCTCCTAATAATCAAATAAGGTGTGGTGGGAACCAGCGTGAGATCCAGCCTGGCTGAGCCCAGACTAAGCTCTCAGCAACAGGCTCATCCTTGCCCAGGTCAAGGCTATGTCAATATATTAACACTTTACTTACTTCAAGTCCAAGTTCAGATGAGTCAGAGAATATTCATATGCCTCTGGCTTCCACCCCATGATGCTTCTTTCATTTAGTTGTTGAGAGAGACCCTGGCCCAGAGGACTCCAAGGATTGATTGTTCTTGAAGGCACATGAAATCACAATGCAATTTCCTGGCCCCAGAAGACATGTGTGGATGTTGGCTCTCTATATGGGGCAAGATGAGGAGGGAGCATGGCATGCCACACTGGATAGGTGGCCAGGGACCAAAATTCTTCTCTTTCTCTCTCTCCTTTGCCCCCACCTACCCTAGGCTTTGGTGATCTTTCCAACTGTGAGCTAAGTGTGCACCAAGCTGCTCATTTTCCTCCTGCTCACACAGGAGGACCATATTCTAGGCCTCTTTATTCTCTACCAGATGGACATGGCCACCCAAGGAGAGCTCCAAGGGCCAGAGGTTAGTGAAATCACCAGAAGGGATGAGCCAGGGTCCCTGAGTCCCCTTGTGGTAGGCTGCTGCTGATATGAATGGTACATAAACTATGACCAGGCTGTGATATGAGTGGTACATAAACTTTGGTTAGGGTATGCTGCTGAGATTCAGGATTATTTGTTACAGTAGTTAGACTGACCAATACAAGGTGGTTGCAAAATCCAACTTTCCAATGGCCAGGATACCTTACTTGTTCTCTGCCTCAACTTCCTAAGCTATAAATTGGGACACTGATAATACTTATATCATAAGGATGTGAGGAGATAGAACCACAGAACAGTGTCTGGTACTCAATGAGATGTTTGCAACTACTACCATTAGGTGCCATGATTACTCCTACTAGTACCTCTGCTGGAATGCAGCCTCAGTTCTTTCTTTTGGGAGGAGAGAGCCCACGAAGTAAGTGGTTGCTCATCCCAAGAAAGCCTACCAGAGCCCTCACCCTTCCTGAGAGGAGGAGAATGGTTTTCCTGATGAGAACTTTTGTGAAGGACCAGCTAAACTA
Source organism: Mellivora capensis (assembly GCA_004024625.1). Taxonomy (NCBI): domain Eukaryota; kingdom Metazoa; phylum Chordata; class Mammalia; order Carnivora; family Mustelidae; genus Mellivora; species Mellivora capensis. The sequence goes on from PISX010021340.1 coordinate 33,495, forward strand.
ACAAAAGAAGTTTTAGATCGTGTTACTCAGGGATTATGTGCAAGGAACTGATACATTTCCTGTTATTACTGAAGCTGAATGCCACCTAATGGCTCACAATGGATTTAGAAAGGGGAGATCATTTTGGGTTACAAGAAAACCACTGAAGAGTTCCTGGAAAGGCAAATGATTTAATCTTCCCAGCTTATTTAGGAGTAGTGATCTCACCTACTGAAAAGAACATACAGTGAACTTGGCCCTAAAATTTAATAGTGGTCATAGAGTAAATTTGACTTTTCAATGGGAGAGTCACTTAATGAAACTTAGGTAATGGGATTTTAAACAAAAACAGGTGGCATTTATAGTGACAGCCCAA
>PISX010021341.1:0-33859 GCA_004024625.1 Mellivora capensis
AAAAAAAAAAACCTCTTAAAACTCATGACTTCCATAGCAACATTCTAGAGGATGCTTTGGATGATAAACCAGTCAAAAGCCTTAATCCCAATATTCAGTCTAAGGAGAAGAAATCCCCTTATGCTTGGGAATCATGTACCAAATACACTGTGGGTCTCTCTCTACTGGGGTGAAGGAACATCTGCATGGTGACCCTCAGAAAAGGAGGAAGGTGCAACTAATGAGACTGGGCAAGGTCTTAGAACTCAGATTCAGCCATCATCTCAATCAATTCCAACCCCAAGGATGGCTTCTTTCTCCCTCACATGAGACCTGGAACCCTCGAAGCAGGGCTGATTTCACTGGCAAGGCAGCAATTTCTTCCCTAAGTCTACCTATTGAGGGGCTCCAAGCAGGATTTCTGGGCTTTCCTGGAACAGAAGACTGCTCAGGAGCTGGGGGGAGTGGGAACTTCAGAAGACATTGACACCAACATGGAGTTTCTAACTGACAACACAACCTCCTAAGTTATTAGAGTTAATGGCTCAGAGGTGCTTTGCTGACACCCATTAATCATTTGTACTCTGTAGGGAAACTACTAGGTTTTTCGCCTCCAAACAGCATGGTAGGTAAAAGCATAAACTTTAGAGTCAGAGACCTAGATTCTGATTTAGTTCCATTGTTCTTACTAAGTTTAACAGAAATTGCTAACCTCCTAGCACAAATCTGTGCTTTGCCTTGGCATAACGAAAGTGGCTGCCCAGTGAAGGACTACATTTCCCAGACTCTCTTGCATTCTAAGTGGGGCCATCTAACTAGTTCTCACAAATGACATGCAGCAGGCTAAGAATGTTCAGATGCAGGTTGCCTTCTTTGTACTGTCTTCCCATCTGCATTTGCAAGAGAGGAATAAGTGTCCTAGGTACTGACAGATCCATGAGATAAAAGGAATCTGGATCAGCATACAGAGTGATGCTTTCCTCTAATTAACAAGTATCTGTTCTGGACTATGATGTTGAAGCTACTATACACTTTGCAGTTTATTTCTTACCACTGCCTACACTACCCTAATTAATACATAATTGCCTTTACCACACATATGAATATATTTTCTCCCAGTTTATTTTTTCTATGCATAGTTCTCATAAAGATATGGTCCTATAATAAATAGTTTGCTGTACTCCTTTGCTTTTTATACTTATAGTACTTTTTCCATGTTTCTATATTCTCATAACAGACTTTAATGATTCTAGAAACTTCTGAATTGATATACCATGATTCATTTAATCATTTACGTATTGTTAGATTTTTACATTTTTTTCTTTTTTCCCTTTTTAATTTACTCCTATAGTTCAAAACTTGTTAATTGAAAATAAATCTGAATGTGATATATTTTCTAATAATATCTTGGTGACCATGTGTCTTTTAACAAGAGCGTGGTTTCAGTACCATACTTGAGCAAACTGTTTGCTTGATGTCTCTTCCACCCAAAGCCTCATCAAATAAAAAAACAAAAAGAAGTCCTCCCTGATGATTCAGAAGGTGGAGTAAGAGCATCTGTTAAGTTACATTTTCTATGTGGCTAGTGGCACCAACCCAGACCATGCTCCATATAATCCTGCCAGATACATGCACATACATCCAGGAATTTGTAAACCAAACTTAATTTCTGACAATCAAGAATAACACTCAACTTTAGGGACTCAAGAAAGACATTAGGCGAGATTTATAGAAGACACAAATTTAAATGGTATTCAGCTCCATCAGTTCACAAACCAGGTAAGAACTTACTTGACTACTAAGTAAGACTGTATCTAGAGATGCTGCCACAGACATTTCACGCTAGTGAGGCTTTAGGAGCTCACCAAATGGACCACTAAAACCATTAAGAACTGTGAATCCACTTATGAAAGCAAGTAGAAGAACATTTTTGTGATGTTGCAACCGTTATTTTTCCATTTTCCCTAATATGCAACATTTGGGAATTCCCAATGCTTCAGAGGGCTCACTCCTTAATTATGGAGAATCCAGCAGATTGTTGTGGATATTTTCTGACCATTTGAAAAGGCACCATGATATCTCCATGTTTTGTTTCCAACTATGGAGGCAGATTAAAAAAACAACGTCAGATGAATTTTATTGGTGAAACCAGAGAATGGGACTCCCAAGCACACTATTTTTTTCCCCAAAAGGTAACTTCCAAGCTCAGAGGTCACCAATCTGATTGTGCCTCAAAATTCTTACTCTATTTATTGACAAATAATACAAATTAACCAAACCAAATCAAGTGGTAGATTAATCTCCTCTTTTCTGTTTATTCCATTGTCAATCTTCTTCCTCTTTCTTGTTTTATTGTCTGAAGAAATTTTTTAAGTGGTTTGAGAGACAGTAACTAGGTAATTGGGAAATGGAAAAGAAGTGGAGAGCTAATTAAAAATCAGTCATCTGGGAAGGTCTCCGCAAGGTGGTAAATTATGAGCTGATGTCTACATGACAAGAAGGAGCCAGCCAGGTGTCTGGAATATTCAGCAGCCAGTTCTAAGGCATAGCTTGGAGTGTTTAAGATGCAGAAAGAAGGCTTCTGTGGCTGTAGCATGGTAAGCAAGAGGAGAACCATGGGGAGTTGGAGAGTGGTCTGGGACTTTCAGGACATGGTCAGGAGCTTTTATTCTGAGTACAATTGGCGACTCATCCGGAGCATTTTAAAAGAGATACTGGCATGATCTATTTTATATTTTAAAAGATCACTGTTGCATAGAGAATTGATTGTGGAGAAAGAACAGTCTGATGAAACCCAGTCAGAAGGCCACTGCGGCAGGTGAAGAAAGAGCTAATGACAGACTGAAATAGGGTGGTAGCTGTGGAAAGGCAGAAGGGAGTGCATGGGTTTCAGATATGCTTTGGAGGTAGAGGCAAAAGGAACTCTGTGGAATTGCTTATGGATGTGAGAGAAAGTAAACAATGAGGAATAACTCCTAGGCTATGGGTTGTAGAACATAAGAGATCTTGATACTCTACACTGAGACATGGGACCAGAGGGTTGAGAGAAGAGAAACTCCATCAGAAGTCCTGACATAGTCATGTTGAATTTTAAGGGCATATTAGTCAGTAAAGGTAGGCAACAGGTAGTTCATAAATGAATCTGGAATTAGAGGAAGGTTATGCTAGATGTAAAGAATATACACATTTAAAGTAATAAGAGTTGATGAGGAGGCCACCTGAGAATAGAGATCAAGAAGAATACAGAACCTATAACTGCTGTGAGACATTCCGAAAGTAAAGAAAATGGAGGCGGAAAAGGAAAGTCAATATGGAAGCCAGAGGAGTAGAAAAATAACCAAGTGCATGGTATCACAGAAATCAAGAGAACAAAGTGTGTCACAAAGGCAGAGCCAACTGTGTCCAAATTCACTGAGAGGTCAAGAAAGATCCAGGTAGAAGTCCCTACTGGATTTGGCAATACAGAGGTAATTGTGACCTTCACAAAAGCAGCTTCAGAAGACTGGGAAGAAAAGAACTCAACTGAAGTCAGGTAAGGAGGCTGAAGTGGAAGGAAAAGAGAACAATGGCAATACTGACTCAATAAGTTTTTCTGTGAAAGAGCACAAAAACAGGGTGGTAGGTAGAGGGCCATAGTCAACTGGTGTCTTTGTCATTGATACAAGTTGGAGATGGGAGAGGTTTGAATACCTATAGCAAGAATTCATTACAAAAAAAAAAAAAAAAAAGAATTCATTACAGCTGGAAACACTGGTTATGAAGGGAACAGGCAGGTAGAGCTCAGAAAGTGACTCTCTAAGAATGTGACAGAAATGGAACCCAAGGCACAGTGGAAGAGTTGCCCTGTGAGAGAATGAGGGATGTTTATCTTCTCTAACAGAAGGAAGAGAGGGCACAGCCACAACTCCAGAGACGTGGAATACCAGCGGAGTGATTCAGCCTCTGGAATGGGATGCTCTGAGGTATCATGAGGGCTCCTGGGATTCAGGGGCTTTGCTCAGTCTCCAGCAGACCTGACTTTTCACCACATTTCTCAACACTACCTTCCTTTTCCCTCACCAAGTTTCTACTTTCTACTCCCATTTCCCATCACCTTTAAAAGTGTAATCCAACACCATCTTCAAGAAGCAGCTTCAGCCTACAAGAATTTCTCCTTTCTCTGAATCTACATTTGGAAAATTATGATGTACTATTTTGGTCTCTAAATGTTTCTTACCTTAGGTCTTTTTGCACCATGGGATCCCAGCTCCATAAGACAGTGATTCTGTGTTTTGGGGGGGGGGGGTTGTTTTGTTTTGTGTTTGTTTTGTTTTTGTTTTTTTTAGCTATCTAAATGCAAGTGAAGATGCTGTCTTTTCTTCAAACTACTTGACTGCTTATGATTTGTAGCAAAGGTAAACAGAGGGATCTGGATTGGAATTATAGAACAAGCAGTCTTTCTGAGGACTGTCCATCATCACCACATCATTAACCCCAAACTCTAGTTAATTAAGGGTGACTTAAATTCTGCAGGGGCATATAGTATAAGTAACAGGGTGCCACAACCATTTCCATGGCCAGCTGTTTGAATATATTGGTCCAAGGCCAAATCTGCCCGAGAACCCTGAGATGGGACTGTTCATTCTAAAATCACCAGCCCTTTATTGAGAAAAGATTAGAATATTCATTATTGAAGGTCATGGTTATTAAGTTTTACAGTAGGATCTATCACCCTTATTCAATCCACATAATAGACAGGATAAACTAGTATAAATATGCCTACATCTCATAGTTCCCATATTTCCAAGTGAAGAGCTCTCTGATTAAAAAATTATTTAAAAAAAAAGATTATACATCATTGTCATTTCCAATGAAGAAAAGTGAATTTATTTTCTCAGGATCCCCAGCTATATTTGTATTAAATAATGGATGTTTCCTTAAATAATTTGCATTTTTATGAAGTTAGGATGTACTAAGACTATAGCTTCCTATGTCATCTCCAAGCTCTCCTTCATGACCAGTCATTTTCCATTGGATTTAAAGCATGTCCATTTCACCTAGATCTATGACAGTGCTGGGGCAGATTTGTTATAGGAAATCAGTTGGGCACTCATTTGGTGATGGCTTTAGGCCTCCAGTGAGGATAGAGTCAAGAAAGATGGGGGGTGGGGAGGCGGTCGATTCTTACTAGCGAGCTCCAAATCTGTTATCCCGAAAAACAAAGAACAACCACTTAAAATAAACAAAAAGCTTATGTATCAATGAATTACCAGTTGGATTGCATTTCATTATAACATGAAATGCCAGCCAGAGATCTACTTCCTGATCTGTTTTACACACACACACACACACACACACACACACACCTCTTGCTCCTTTCTTTGAAATGTACTGCTAAGAGGCAAACTCTTTCAGTTGTTTGTGCTTGAAGATCAAACTCTCCAAGTGTGTACTACCAATCAATATATACTTGATGCCTTGGCCCATCCACAGGATGGGTTGGGACAAGAAAATGGTAAGAAGGACTGGCAAGAGGGACAGAGAGATATGGCAGTCATTTACAACTCATTAACCCCAGTATGGAAAACACAAAGGCTATTACACAGAATGTTCTAGAGAACATAAAACTAATGGGGGAAATGCTTTTAACTCCTTGTAGTGATCTTTACTGTTTTAGTAAATATTTTATTAATCTTTCATCACTGTGGTGTATTACTTCATATGAAAGAAATATAATTAACTTTTAAGCCCTACTGAAAAAGGTTTATTTAATGCCCTTGAAGCTATCCTAGTTAAACACGTCTTCTTGATTCTTCTTAAATTAATTCTCACCTCTCCTTTACCTTTATTCCTATTCCCTAACTACAATTCCACCTAATCCTTCTCAAATCAATTGGAAAAAAAATCAGAAATGTTCTCTTTGGGGAAATCTACTCCAGGAGGAATGATAAAATTTTGTGCCATTTGGAATTTACAACTAATTATTTTTTTTCTCTGAAAACAGATTGGAGCTGTCTAAAGAGTCTATCTAGGAAAGAAAATTTCCTTTTCTTTGAATTTCTTTTTAGATCTGAATATGAGAAAGGTTACCTTTAATGCAATTTATAAGCAGTCATTTCACTGAAGGTGCAGGAGTACATTTCTAAATTGGTTTAGGATCATTGCATCTTCTATCTCCTCTAATTCCCTGAGAGCCACAATTTCCAATTAACATTGTAAAGCTTGACAAATAGAAAAGGAACATTCTTCCCCATGGTGAGCAATACCTTTCCAATGCTGTTCCTTGGCCTGAAGCGACCTCTCTGCCCTAATCCATCTCTCCGTGTGGGCTTCCGTTAATCCACCCTGCTAGCACTCGGCTTCCTGGGAAACCCCCGCAGACCCATTCAGGGAGGGCTGACCCTCTCTTCTGTGCTATTGGTGGACTTGATACACAACTGTATGAGCTGCCCTCACCACTGGCAGTGCCATGATTAATTTGCCAGTCTAAACTCCCCCACTCGGCCAGGAGCAACCTGAGAACAGGGATTGTTCTCTCTCTTCACATTCTTCTTGCACACCACAGGTGTAACAAATATCGGTAGAATGAATGATTCTCCACTAAGCACTGCATGATCCTGGATGAGTTATGTAGTCTCTCGGTGCCTCAGTTTCCTCATAGGTGGCTAATAACAGAAACCTTATTGATGGTGGGCAGGAATAGAGTGACTATGCAAAATGTTTATCAGCATGCCTGGCCTTTAGAAGGAGTTGGTGGCAGAAGGCTGATAACCTACTCCCAAACCATCCCTCTTATTAATAAATGTTACTGTTACTCTACTATAGGGCAGCAGTATGTTTTGAGAAGGCGAACCCATCCCTCACACTCAGACAAGGGAACTCTTCTGATCATGACAGGTTTAGGGGTGGGCCTAACACGTAGTCCCACTTCATAGAACTTAAGGGGATTCTGCTGGCAGTTTCCTGGGTTTTTTGTTTTTTATGAAAACAGACTCGGGAAGTCTGTTTTCCTTCTGTGGACATCGTTTTATGAGGTGTGACCTCCATCTCATTACCATGAGGGGAAAGCTAAGAGAATTACAAAGACGCCATCTCAAGGAACCTGACTCATTTGAGTTGCTGTATTAACAAATCTGGAACCACCCCTCTGTAGACAATTTAGTATATCAGAAAATTAAATGTCCCATTGTTAAGCTACTTTAATTGACTATGCTATTACTTGAAGGGAAAAAAAAATCCTAAATAATAGGATACTTAACAAATGCTAGCTATTCATTTCAGCCGGGACTAATGCTCTCTGAACAATTTCTGTCACAAGGAAGCAGGCTCTTGCTGGAAATTATACAATATATTCCCTAGTGTTATTTACAAAATAGGAACTCCATAAGCCAAGATTTTCTTGTCTATTTAGAAAATAAGTTAAAATGCACCAGGTACCCTTCCTTACTTTCTAAAAGCCCATAGAAACATAGTGCAAATAAAAATTGGTCTGGCTCATAAAATCTTTCAATATTGAATTGATTTTATGGAACCTAGTAGAAAACAGGTAAGTTATGCCCTGTGTCAAGCCTAACTCACAAAACTGAACTCTGACTGAATCAACTCAGTCCGTAAACTCTTCTTCATATCCTACTCAAGTGAGCTTTGCCCCCTCCACCTACCCTAGATCTCAGGAATTTACAGCCCAGAATAAACAGTTTGCAGGTTAGTGACAGAAATAGAAACAGTTAGGGTGGGTTGATGTCTGCTTTTTGGGAGAATGTCTTGAATTCTCGTTCTTCTTCAGCTATACTGACATCGCTTATTTTCTAACATTCTAAGTAGGTTGTTAAAGTTTCAGACTCCTCCAGCCATTCCCAGACTTTTCGGTACCTAGAATGTTGATCCTACTCTTCTTCCCTAGAACACTCACCACAGTGTGTGTGTGTGTGTGTGTGTGTGTGTGTGTGTGTGTGTGTGTATACACACTGAATGTCCTTATCATGACAGATAGCAAAAAAATGAAGTTTTTTGGGGTAAAGGCGAACAGTATCCATACCCCATAGATAGGTCATAGATCAGTCATCCCAACAGAAGACAAATGGCACACTCAGAAATAGACATAGAATGAGATACATTGTGGAGGATTTATAAGAGTCTATGACAAAGTGTAAGAGTAGGGTAACACCAGGGGATAATGCAGTAACAGGGATCAGTAGCAGCCAAGTCATTACAACCCTAAGACAGAAGGATATGGAGGAAAATTAAATACCTAGAGAAAGCTGACTTTGAAGTAACCTTCAGTGGATGGGCACAGCCAACCCAAGGAAATTTTTCATGGAAGGATTTAATGCCTGGACCTCTCCTCCTCTTTTCTTTTCTTTTCTTTTTCTTCTTCTTCTTCTTTTTTTTTTTTAAAGATTTATTTATTTATTTATTTGGCAGAGAGAAAGACACACGCACACACACACACACACAGAGGAAACACAAGCAGGGGGAGCAGGAGAGGAAGAGGGAGAAGCAGACTCCCCACTGATCTGGGAGCCCAATGTGGGCTCAAGACCCCAGGACCCTGGGATCATGACCTGAGCCAAAAGCAGCTGCTTAACGGCTGAGCCACGCAGGCACCCTCTCCTGCTCTTCTATCCTTGGGCTAAGCCTCCTCATTGGCCAAATCCAGTCAGAATCCAGAGGCTCTGGGAACACTGTGATGAAATCTACACATATCAACCTGTGGGACAGAGAAGGCAGGGAGAAGAGTGGATAACAGATCTGAAGAGGCATAACCTGGGTCCAAAGCAGGGTTACTATGAGAAGAAAGGAACTGGGTCAGAGCAGCTGAACTTTGGAAAATATATTTCATCGTACAAGTCCTGGCAAGGTCTAAGGGCAGTGAGAGAAAAGGAAAAGCAGAATCAAAATCCTTTTACTTTTCGCTTATATTTGCTGGAATATTGGGTCTCCAGATTTCAGGCCAATTATTAGTCCTCTAAACATTAATAGAAATTTGGATTTGAGTGAGATATGCTGACAAAACACAATTGGAGGTAGAAAAGTTGGAGGAAAATTAGATGCTAATTTCTCTCACTCTCTCTCTGTGGCAGTTCCAGTAACTTTGAAAAAGATGTTCCTTGATCTAAGCTGTGGAAACATTTTAAAACACTTTGTCTTAACTTATTCTCCACTAGATATTCACCAGGCTGTTCTCAAAGCAGTGCACATCACTTTATAGAAAAGCCACTTCTACCTGTATGAGGAGAGCATTATTCATTTCCTGCCTCTTTATTTATCTACCGAAGATTTTTAGTAACTTTTTACAAAGAAAGTTATTAGTTCATTTTCCCCAACATATGTCACTAAGTATAAGCAGTCTTTAGCACTTAAATTCTTCAAATACATTTTATATATTCTTAATTTTTACTTAGTCAAGTAAGAATCAATTTTCTTTTCAATAAAAACTGAAGACATAACATATAAGGCTAAATCTACCCTCCCCCCAGAAAAAACTCCAATCCCTCTCCTATTACCAAACATCTCAATTTGTGGCATATCTCCTTCCAGGCCATTTGCCCATGCTTTTAAATATACATCTATAACTGTATATTTATAGAGGTAGATTTCATGGAAATTACATAGTATTACATAGAGTTGTACTATACATACAATTTTGCAACTTCTTTTTCTCTCAGTAATGTATATTGGATATATATTGATGTTACTTTACATAGATTTAATACATTCCTTTTAGTATTAACATAAATGCTACAGTTTATTTAAGCGTCCACCCACTGGTGAATATTTCACTTAATTTGGAGGAGTGAATATAAATAATGCTACAATGAGTATTTTTATTCCTGTCTCCTTGAGTACAAGTCTTCTTGAGTACAAGCATTCATTTTTATAAGGCCATTGGAAAGACACAAGATTGCCCACTCATAGATAGGAGTGGCAAATGGTCTCTGGAGATGGTTACACCAATTCCTTACACGTCCCTATAAACTCCTGCTGCTTCTCACATCAATGGGTAGAGTCTAATTTCCCATCTTCTTGAAAATGGGCAGACCTTACTTGTTTACTTGACCAACAGAATGCAGTGGGAGCTGTGTTCTTGAATTTCTGAGGCCAGTGCATCTTGAATTTCTTGAAATTCTTGAACTTCAGAAATCCTTGAATTTCTGAGGCTAGGTCTTCAGAAGCCTTGCATTTGGCTTTTCAGGCACTACATCAGAAGTATGACTACCTTGAAACTCCCATGTGTGAGGAAGCTCAAGCCAATCATTTGGAAATGCCATATGAATAGAGAAAGAGAGAGAAACCACTCAACTCACATCCATTCCAGATATTTAAGCTGAGGCACCATATATACTATGAGTGAAAAAGTAACTTGGATGTCCTCTCCAGATGAGTTTTTGGGTAACTACAACCCTAGTTGTCCTCTGACTGCAACCACGTGAAAAACCCCAATAAAAATGACCCAGCTGAGCCTAGACCATCCATAGGAGCCATAAGAAATCATAGTGATTTTTTTAACCACTAAATTTTGAGAGTTTTTTTTTTGCTGTAACTATAAATAATTAGAACCAGAAGCTGTACTAATTTTCATTGTTAATCAGTGTTTCCCACTTGAGCTCTAAGATGGCTATACCATTCAGAACTCTCCAACTGCTAATATATGGAAACTCCTATGTACCTATGATTGATTTTTTTTTCTTACAGTAAGAAAACTAAAAGGGCATTTTTCTCTGGCTGACCTTTCACTTTGACTCTAATGCCAAAAAACTCCTGTGTTTTCCATTTGTAATAAAGAGGTTTTGCTATTCTTGTGCCCCACATACAGATAGACAAGGTCAGACTCTTCTTTCTTTCTCAAACAAATGAAATAGAGATGTTTTTTATACTGAAAATATGAAAACAGCTCAAGTGGTAATTGTAATGTCTGATTATCTACCACACATTTGCAGACCATGATATTTAAAAAAATGTTTGAAAATGACTCTAGATTATTTCCTAGTGGTCACTCCGAGGCTAACCCCAGGTTCACACATGTCTGGAGGGAGCTCATCTCCACACAGACATCATTCCAAATATATAACTCTACTCCTTTCATCTCTCCAATCCAATTAAATACTTGCAACATAACCACTGTCAGAAAATGACTGTAGAGAATTGGGTCAATGCACCTCTGTGAGAATTTCTTCTGGGCCAATCAGAGGGTCAATCCAATTATTTTCAGTGATTTGGAGAGCAACAGAAAGTCTATCCTTCAATCCTATCATTTAACTACTGGCAGCTAGGCAGTCTCAGTGCTAAGCCTATAGAATATAGTGTTGCCAGTATGGACAGAGTATGCATCTATGAATGATTCTGGCCAGGAGAACCTGTCTTTCTATGTCATCCTTCTTTATGCACCCAGAGAAATCCATCCTTCAGCTTCTCCAGTATTTTCTATAAAATAATTCCCCAAATGGCATTATTTTATTACAAATGTAGCACATGGTTGTTTTATAAAAAGATACACTGCTGAACCATGCATTCTTCAAATCTGTCACTCTTGGTCCCCCTTCCCCGGTTAAGGTACTTTTGATAGTAGGGTGATTTTTCTTCCAGAAACATTCTTATGAATTGCTGCATTGTTATTTCTTTGTATTACTGTTGCTGTACAAATATGAGATCATAATACTCTTTTGCAACCACCATTGTTTACTTAATCATGTATTATGACCCCTTGCCATAGGCACAGAAGTTTGTCCACCTAGCTCTTCCTTTCTAAACAAATACATGAAATTCCACTGTCTCCTTTCTTTCTGGTGAGAATTGTGGAGAATTACTGGAGAAGTGGGTTCTTGCCCTTTTTATACCAATGTCTCTTCTCAGGGTAGAATAAGTAAGGGCTGGCCAGCAAATTAGAACAACAAATAATTTGAAAATGGGGGGAAAAAAGCAATGGCAAAGCAGTTGGGGGCACAGACTCTGTGAATCCTATGGTTGTTGACTCAGGTCAAGAAGGAGACAGAAAGAATGACTCTGTCAATGTTTACAGTGGCCCGTTAGCATCAGCATGTCTGAGCTAGAACTTGAGAACACTCATGTAACTATCTTTCCTTTTAGATCATGGCAGGCTGTTATTGAAAGGAGTATGACGGAATCCCATTAAATACAGGAATTATCATATGCTCTCTTTCTGATATGCACTGTATACTGAACTACGTTCTTCAAAATTGAACCAAAGAGCATTCAATCAAATCCTTGTCATTAGAAGACCTGTCAATAAAATATCTATTAGACTTCACTAACATCACCATTTTTAATACTAATACGTAAATTCATCTCTCAGCATTACAAAGTCACCAGAAAAGTCTTTATGCACTCTCTGAAAGACGTTTACTTAATACAACAGATAAAATAACAAAACAAATTACCACCATGATTTTAGACTGAGAGTCTTCGGGCCAGTGAGGGAAGAAGATTTCTAATGGTTGAAATTTTTTAGTTACCATGATAGAAGCAATAAATTATAACCACAGATTATCTAAGAAGCATCCCACTAGTAAATTTGGGAACTACTCAGGAGTCAACTTGACTATTTCAGTAAACCAAAAATAATTCACTAACTCTGAAAAAGATATCTGGCTCCTCAAGTCAAATTAATCCCAATCAAAGCAAAGCAGAAGGATAATGGGAGCTGCAATGTCCCTGAATATGCATTTTTCTACAAAAAACAAACATGGTAAATGCGGACTGAGTCCCTCCTGCACTCATCTAGCAACCTCCACTATCCAAAAGGCAGATAAGAGGCAGAAAGTAAGATGAAAAAGAGAAACACAAAAACAAAAACTTCTGGGCATCCAAAAGAGCTACTATAAAATCAAAACTTTAAATACTGTGCAATTTATTCAGGGGGCAGCAAAACCTTCAGGCAAATTGTGCTGTTTGGAGCCAATTTTTAAAGTCTTGCTTATCTGGCTTCTCAATTCATACTAGATTAGAAATGGCAATTAAGAGGAAGTGGAAAAGACTGGTTGCTAATGATAGACAGGCTGACATTTGCAAAAAGTACAAGAAAGAAACGCCACCACCACCACCAAAGTCCATGGACAAAGACACTAATTCAAAATCCTTTCAGCTTGGGGTCATGTAGTGCAAACACAAACTGCCTCAGAGGCCTCATAGCATGGAGAAAATTTGTTCATATTTCTCTTCACTATACTCTGTGTATGAAGGCTGAAAACTGTAGAATTCATTTTGAAAAGACCTTCACTTAAATGTCATTTTATATAGGTATGTATATATACAGATACATACATAGACACACACACACATATACACCATATACATATATACATATATATGCTTGGTGCTCAAGTTTTTTTAGGGTGACACTCCACATGATATCTCGTCAGGCGCTAACTTTCCATATCTCACTTATTTGATAAAGGAATGAAGGAACCTTCATATACTGAAAGAGATAACCTAGTGATATTTTTTCTATTCCAAAGTACTCTGTTATATCAACTGTCTACATACCAAGTATCTCTCCTTGTCAATGGAAATAAATGCCCACCACTCCCTTAAAATGTGTGTGGAGCACTGAGTAGATCCACTGAAGATACCAAAACAAGATTTTGCTCACACAGGTTAGCTGGCATGACAAAAAGTTCAGATAAGCTTATTTTTATACACGGCATCTCATGCAAGGATAGACCTTGGAAAAGGAGTAGGAGTATGATTTCAAAAGTATCTAGTCCAAGATTTGCCATATTGTGTTCCAAAGGGCCCTATAATCAGAAGAGATACTTCAGAGACCACTTTAGGGAGTCAAGGGAAGGCCAAGCAGATTGAGGGGGGCTCCAGACCCCCACACATCTACCCTAAACAAAGCACCCCTACTTTCATCTATCCATCCTATCTGATGGTCTATAAAATTCTTCTTTAATAAAGGATTCTAAAGCCAGAACTAAAGTTTCAAAATCAGCCATTATGACCTAGATAAAATCAGCTGTCAATAAATATCATCAAATGTCTACATTAGGAAAGTGAGATTTCTTTTTTTTTTTAAGATTTTATTTATTTGACAGAGATCACAAGTAGGCAGAGAGGCAGGCAGAGAGAGAGAGGAAGGGAAGCAGGCTCCCCGCTGAGCAGAGAGCCCAATGTGGGGATTAATCCCAGGACCCTGAGATCATGACCTGAGCCAAAGGAAGAGGCAGGAAATTAAGTGAGATTTCTAAATAACACCATTTGTGCATATTTAAGACATGGATGCTCATAAGGTCTACAGATTTTTTAAGAATAAATGGGCATTTAAGGGTGAGTTACACATACTTAAGTGAGTTTCCATCTGAATGAATAAAATGAGGTAAGGATTGGGGAAGAAAGGGAGGACCAAATGAAAAAAGTTTGGGAAAAAAGAACCAACCCTCATTGTATCAATTAGGAATGACACTCAGTTTGGGGGTGGTGTTGAGGAGAATAACTATCATGACCTCCAGTGCTTTGACGATACCTCAGACGTGAGGTCTTCTGGTCAAGCATTTGAGATAGCATACCATTGGAGCAGTCCCCATATCTCTGGGGATTGAAGCTTTCTCTAAGTGTGCTATACTGCACCAAAAAAGAAGGCATATGCAGATTTCGACAAAAATTATGACTCATGAAAGATTTTTGAGGAGATGAAGAAGGCTGGTACCTTGCAGAGTCAAAGTGATTTTGGAATGTATAGAATTTCTTTGGGTTGAGTTCTATGGAAGTTTGTCACTCACCTGTGTTCCTGAACTATGAAACATGAATATTGGGTTATGGAACAGTTTCCCTTTATAAGGAAACAACTAACAAACACTGTGGACAGTAAAACAAAACAAAACAAAACAAAACAAAAAAACCTCTTGAGTGGATGGTGATGATCGTATGCTGTGAATTGAAGAAGATAAACTCTGAAACTGTGATATATTAAAAAATAAATAAAATAAAATGAACTACTAATCTTGTTCCAACATATACAGTAAAACATCCTTTAACTACACACAGTCTCCAGGTGGTGATGCAGCCTCATTTTGAGCATTTTCAACCACGTGACTCACATGGGCCCAAGTTATGACCTGGGGCTCTTTCAGCCTTAGAAAGTTCCTCCATATTCGAATTCCTTGCACTTTCAATCATTGGTAAGGATTTTGAGGTCTGAAGAGAACAACATCTTGGGTTGAAAACAAAATGTATTATTTAGCAAAATGTTGTATCTCTGCTTAAAAAAAATTTGACTATGTAAATAGATGTGTGAAACCATGTTGGACTCACAGGCCACTGAGAGCCGTTCGTTGCTGTTACATATGTGATTTATACCAGGGAGACAGGGGTAGCTAGGGTCTTGGAAACATAGGAACTGTGCTGATAAGGTGATACTGATGTTCAAGGGGCATAAAAACAACAAAAGGTAAACAGAAATTTCTGAAAACTTCAGAACTCCATGAAATTTTCTCTGCTTTGTAATATAAAGAGAGAGCAAAGGTACAAATGCAGCAAATTATATCAGCCAGATGCCTAACTAAGCCTTATACTTAGCTAAGCCTAACTTAGCCTTATGCCTAACTAAGGTAGGCCCATCTAATCTTGTAAATAGATATATTGATATAAATATATTTATATTATTTTTATATATATTACTAAATGTTGCCTCTGTATTTTCAGAGACTAGTCTAAAATTAACACATGTTTTACTTTCCAATAAATTAAACCAAGAAGAAATAATAATACTACCTCCAAAACTCTGTGTTCCCCACTTTAAATTATCATTCAAAATTTCAGATATAAAGTCTTAAAACTGAAAAACATTCACTAATTGTTTTTATTCTTATATCTTTCCGTAGATCATCTTGAATAGAAAGTGTGAGAGATAAACACAATCAAAATCATCTCATTGCCCACGATCATTTTCCATTAACTCCCTGGGAATTTGGGAATAAATCATCATTGTTGCTTCTTTTTCTTTCTTCTTTTATTAACGACATAGGTGTTTCTTTTCTTTTTTTATTATTATTTCCTATTTTCTTACATGAGTTCACTATTAGATTAGCCAAAGGAAACATACTGGTCATTTACATCCTGAGTTGTATCTTTGCCTAATCCCTTTCCTTGTGAGACTTCCCTCCTTTCTTTCCTTCTGTAGTATTTGTTACAAATTCAAGTACAAAGTCTCCCTAATCACTTCTCCCATTTCCTGCTCATGTTCTTGGAGATTCTTGTTGTTGTTGTTGTTCTTGAAGATTTTGATGCCAATGGAGATTACTAACCCAAAGAGACATTTAAACCTTCATTAAGATATTTTCTCAAGTATAAAGATATTTTGTTGTAGTTTACGTTTAAGACCATGACAAAATTGCATATTTCATAGTGCAAAATAGAGTCTAACAGTACTCATCAAAGGCTGGGGATTTCCAGTTTTCTCAATCAGAGGACTTTTCAGAGCTGAGATGCCACCCAAAGTGAATCCATTACAATATTTTGGGGGCTAAAAATAAAGGTTATCACATCTGCATTGCTTTTTTGCTCAGTGTACAAATCCTTCACAGCTGTAATCTAGTTCTGTTATCTTCATATGTTTTTATATAATGTATTTACTCTCACTTAGTAAATCTTATTTAACACAGGAAAATTAGAATATAAGAAGATATTGCATGCATCTTTCTTTAAAATACAATAATCCTTATAGATAGCCCCAGAATTGACTTTGAGAAGCTCTCTGTGAAATCCAGCTCCACCAGCTCTACAATTCTTTGAATACTTTCACTTATTACACTATAAAGCCCAGATAAAGCAAAACTAGATTTCATAAATAAGGATCTGAGCTGTAGTTATTCATTAAATTCCCAGGTTCTTATCTATTTTTGTAAGAAGTTTATCATAAAGCAGTTTTGAGATGGGGTAGAGTGACAGCATTCCAAAACTGAGTCTCTAAGGAAAAGATGGATATTTGGATGCTGTAATGGGTAGGTCTGGAAAGCAAAAACAGTAAACTCTTAGATTGTGCATGTGATGAAGTTAGAGACCATAGCTAATTTGTTATCATTGTATTCCCAGAACTATGTGACAATGACTAACACATAGTCGATGGCTCAAAAAATGTCAAATTCATTTATGAGACATAAAACAGAGTACATGGCATTCTGTTCAGAATGAGAGGTAAAAATTATTACACAAGCCTACCTAGAAAGAGCTTGTATACTTGAACCACACAATAACACTAAGTGGTGGTTAATCAACTCTACCAATTAATCTGTCAAAGACAGAACTACTTTGGGTTTAAGGATGCAGGATACCACTAGGATACACTGTACTTTTGGAGGACGAGAACACTTGGAATTACTTTCTCGCTCTTTGAAGGAGTGGTGGGTGGGAATGCAAAGATACAGAATCAGGAATGAGTATGTGTTGTCAGAAGGAGAGGACATCAACCTAAAGAGATGTAGAAGGTTGATGTTGGAAGGTAGTGGAAATCCTATTGGAAAAGAAAGCTGGAGCTCTGTGTGTGCGCACACGCTTGCACACCCACTTGTGTTGAAGGCGGCAGGCAGGGCTTGGCTGGTAGTTCAGTTTTAGCCATGAGGCCTGAGTATATGTGAGAAGTTTCCAAGCAGGAAAATGACAGATACAAATGAGGTTTAAGCAAAACTAACTTAGTAGAATGACAAATGGATTGGATACAGAAGCGGCTAGAAAAAGGAGTCCAGGGCTCAGAACATAACAAGAAGCTCTTGGGTACTTACTCAGCTGATGCATGAAGCCAAGGAGATCCCCTCTGTGCAATGCTGATTGGCCATTAAATATCTGAAGGCTCTCTAAAGCAGTGCTTTTACTTCAAGGAATGTATCCTATGGGGGAAAAAGATTAAAAAGTGAGCAAACATTTACCTACCAGTCTGTGAATGACAATAGTCTTTGGATAATGTTAAAAGAAATTATAGAAAATTATGCAGATGCAGGAAATGGTAAGTATCTATAATAACAATTCTAATTGAAATTATTTTTATGAAATAATAATCATATTATAAAATTCTAAAGTTGAGGACTAGGGTAAATAAAAATCATAATGGAAGGCAGGTGCCCCATAATCTCTTATGTGTTCACTTTTTTTTACTATGGAGGTGAGGGGTAATCCAAAGAAAGAAAGAAAAAAATGGTGCTGCACCTTGGTAGCTCAAGTCCAATTCTGAGAGACATGTGCACTGATTCTGCTACAAAAAAAATAAAAGAGAGAGAGAGAGATTCTGCTACAAAAATGATGTATCTTCAAGGGGAGGTTTAAAAAAGCAAAAAGAAAAGAAAACACATGGAGAGCTAAAGACTGAAATCTTAGGAAGAGACCAAAGTTAGAGAAAAGAAAAGGAAGCTGAACACATGGAGAAAAGCATCTTTACTTTAAAAATAAAATGATGACATGTGTCACCTGGGCAGCTCATTCAGTGAAGCATCTGCCTTTGGCTTAGGTCATGGTCTCAGGGTTCTGGGGTTGAGCTCCATGTGTAACTCCCTGCTCAGCAAGGAATCTCTTTCTTCCTTTCCCCTGCCTCTTCCCCCGAACTCATGTGTATGCTCTCTCTCTCTCTCTCTCTCTCTCTCAAATAAATAAATAAATAAATACAATAAAAAAATATAATAGAAGAGGTGCTGAGGTGCTCAAAGACATAAGAATTTTACAAAACAAGAGTAGACAATAGAACACATACTATCGAAAGAAGTAAGCAAATTGAGGAATAGTCTCTAGATTTGAAGTTATCAGTCTTTTCTGAGGTCCAGGGATCTTAGAGAGCATAATCTTTATGAAGCTGCAAGACCACAATTTCAAAATTTTAAGCAAAGTTAAAAGTTTTCAGTGGTTAAAAAAAAAAATCTATATGCTGCCTACAAGAGACTCTCTCCAGATCTCAAGACACATACTGAGTCAAAGTAGAAAGATGGAGAAAGATATGCCATACAAATGGAAATGAAAAGAAAACTGGTACAGCAATACTCATATCAAACAAAATAGACTTTAAAACAAAGACTGTAAAAAAGACAAAAAAGGGCATTACATAATTATAAAGGAGTCAATCAAAGAGGACATAACATTCATAAATATTCTGTACCTAACATGAGAGAACCTAAATATATAAAGCAACCTAAATATATAAAGCAAATAATGCAGACAGAACGGGAGAAATTCACAGCAATACAATAATGGTAGGGGACTTTAATACTACACTTACATCAATAGAGAGATCATCCATACAGAAAGTCAATAAGGAAACATTGGCCTCAAGTCACACATTAGACCAAATGGACTTAATTGATACATGCAGAACATTTCATCCAAAAACAGTTCTAAGAAGGAAGTTCATAGCAATACGAACCTACCCTCAAGAAACAAGAAAAATCCCAAATAAATAATCCAACATTATAACTAAAGAAACTAGACAAAGAACAAAGACTAATGTTGGCAGAAGGGAGGGAATAATAGAGATCCACAGCAGAAATAAGTGAAATGGAAACTAAAAACACAGTAGAAATTATTAGTGAAACTAAAACAAAGACAAAAACAGCATGCGTGTGCATGCGCACGTACACACACATATACACACACAGATTATAGGCCAATCTCCTAGATGAAATAGATGCAAAAGTCCTCAACAAAATATGAGCAAATTAAATTCAACAATACATTAAAAGAGTCATTCACCATGATCAAGTGGGATTTATTCCAAGGATACAAAGATGTTTCAACATTCACAAATAAATCAATGATACACCAGATTAACAAAAAGAATAAAAATCTTATGACTACCTTAGTAGATGTAGAAACAGCATTCAACAAAACTCAACATTCATTTATGCTAAAAACTCTCAACAAAGTGTATATAGAAGGAATGTACCTCAACATAATAAAGGCCATATATAACCAACTCACAGCTAACATCAATGGTCAAAAGCTGATATTCAATGGTTGAAAGCTGAAAGCTTTTCATCTAATATCAGTAACAAAGATAAGGATGTCAATTCTCACCACTTTTATCCAACATAGTACTGGAGGTCCTAGGCACAGAAATTAGCAAGAAAAAGAAATAGGCATCCAAAATGGAAAGGAAGAAGTAAAACTGTCACTATTTGAAGATGACATGATACTATATATAGAAAATCTTAAAGACTCCACAGAAAAACTATTAGAACTGATAAATGAACTCAGTAAAGTCAGAGGATAAAATAAATATATGGAAATCAATTGCATGCCTATACACAAACAATGAGATATCAGGAAGAGAAATTAAGAAAACAATCTTATTTATAATTGCACAAAATAGCTAGGAATAAAGTGAACCAAGGATATGAAAGAACTGTACTCTGAAAACTATAAAAAAGTAATAAAAGAAATTGAAGACGACACAAAAGCAAGCGTACCTCAGAGATATTGCAAATTTTGTTCCAGATACTACAATAAAGCAAATATCACAATAAAACTAGTCAAATGAATTTTTGACTTCCCATTCCCAATGCATATAAAAGTATGTTTATACTATAATGAGGTCTATAAAGTGTGCAATTGTTTTATGCTTAAAAAAAGCAAGGTACTTGTAATTTAATTAAAAAATATTTTATCACAGGGCATCTGGGTGACTCAGTTGGTTGAGCATCTGACTCTTGGTTTCAGCTTAGGTCATGATCTCAGGGTCATGGGATCAAGCCCCAACTGGGCTCCATGGTCACCATAGAGCCTGACTGAGATTCTCCCTCTGCCTCCGCCCCTCCCCTCTCTTTCTCTCTCTCAAAAAAAAATAAATCTTTAAAAAATAATTTATCACTGAAATACTAACCATTATCTAAGCCTTCAGCAAGCTGGAATTACTGATCATAAACCACATTGCAGGAATTACAAAAATGTGACAAAGAGACATCAAACAAGTAAATGCTACCGGGAAAATGGTGCTGATAGACTCACTCAATATGGGGTTTTCCACCAATCTTAATCTTTTAAAAGACACAATTATATTGCAGTGCAATATGGTGAAGGGCAATAAAATGAGATATGCCTGTAAATGGAAAAATATTCCATGTTCATGGATTGGAAAAATTGACATTGTCAATTTTTACCCAAAGCAACCTACAGATTCAGTGCAATCCCCATCAAAATACCAAGTGCACTTTTCCACAGAACTAAGACAAAGAATCCTAAAATTTGTATGGAACCACAAAAGACCCCTAATAGGTAAAGCAATTTTGGGAAAGAAGAACAGAGTTAGAGGTATTACGCTCCCTAGTTACAAACTAAATCACAAAGATGTAATCAAAATATCATGGTACTGGCACAAAAACAGAGACACAGACAAAAGGAATAGAATAAGGAGCTCAGAAATAAACCCATAAATATATGGTCAATTAATCTATGACAAGAAGGGCAAAAGTATACGATGGGGAAAAGATAATCTCTCCAATAAATGGTGTTGGAAAAACTGAATAGCTACAAGCCAAAGAATGAAACAGGAGCACTTCTTATATCATATACACAAATACATTCAAGATGGATTAAAGACTTGAATGTAGGACCTGGAGCCATAAAACTCCTGGAAGGAAACATAGGCAATAAGCTCTTTGACATCAGTCTCAGCAATATTTTTTTTTGGATCAGTCTCCTCAGGCAAGAGCAACAAAAGCTAAAATAAACAAATGGTATCACATCAAGCTAAAGCTTTTTACACAGTGAAGAAAATCATCAACATAACGCAGAGGGGAACTAGTGAATGGGAGAAGATACCTGCACATCATACATCCCATAGGGGTTAGTATCCAAAATATAAAGAGCTTACACAACTTAACATCAAACAACCAGGTTTGTTTATTTATTTTATTAATTTATTTACTTATTCATGAAAGAGAGAGGTGGAGGGAGGAGCAGAGAGAGAGAGGGAGAGGGAGAACTCCAAGCAAACTCCCCACTGAGTACGCAGCCTGACCCAGGGCTCGATTTCATGAACCTGAGATCATGACCTGAGTTGAAACAAAGAGTCAAATGCTTAATGCCACCCAGGCATGCCTCAAATAACCTGATTTAAAAATGGGCAGAGAAGGAAGCCTGGGTGGCTCAGTTGGTTAAGCACTGCCTTCGGCTTAGGTCATGATCCCAGCATCCTGGGATTGAGTCCTACATCGGGCTCCTTGCTCAGCGGGGAGCCTGCTTCTCCCTCTGCCTCTGCCTCCCACTCTGTCTGCCTGTGCTCACTCTCTCTGACAAATAAATAAAAAAAATCTTTAAAAAAAATGGGCAGAGAACTTGAATTATTTTCCTAAAGAAGACATACAGATGGCCAGTAGGCACATGAAAAGATGTTCAACATCACCAACTGTTAGGGAAATGTAAATTAAAACCACAATAAGATACCACGTCACATCTATCAGAATGGCTAAAATGAAAATAACAAGAAATCGTTAAGTGTTGGCAAGGACATGGAGAAAAGGGAACCCTTGTACAGTATTGGTGGTAATGTAAACTGGTAAAGACTTTGTAGAAAACAGTATGGAGATTCCTCAAAAAATTAAAAATAGAACTACCATATGATTCAGCAACTCCACTTCTGGGCACTTATCCAAGGAAAACAAAAATATCAATTTGAAGAGGTGTATGCACCCCTGTTTTTATTTCAGCATTAATTTTAACAGCCAGAATATGGAAGCAACCAAAGTGTCCATCAGTACACGAACAGATAAAATGTGTGTGTGTGTGTATACACACACTACACACATATACACACAGAAACAATAAAACATTAGTTGTAAAAAAGAATGAAATCTTGACATTTGCAACACATGGATGGACCAGAGGTTACTACGCTAAGTGAAATAAGTCCGACAGTGAAAGGCAAACACCGTATGATTTCACTTGCATGTGGAATCTGAAAAAAAAAGTGAACAGAACAAAACAGCCTCATAGATATAGGAAACTTTTGGTCAGCAGAGTGGAGTGGGAAGGGATTGGGGTACAGACAAAATCAGTGAAGGGGATTAAGAGGTACAAACTTCCATTTATAAAATAAGTAAGTTAGAGGGATGTAATGTATAGCATAGGAAATGTAGTCAGTGATACTGTAATGAAGTTTCTATGACAGGTGTGACTGCACTTATCATAAGGATCACTTGAAATGTAGAAAAAATGTATAAAATTACCATGATTTGATCAAATCACCTAAAACTAATAGGATACTATATGTCAATGACACTTCAATTTTTTTAAAAAAGGAATAGTTGTAGAAGAAGAAGGGAGAATCAGATTTGAACCACTGCACGTAGAAGAATGCCAGAAGGTAACAATGAACGCAAAAGTTCACAGCCCTGACGGTGAGAGACACCTGGCAGTTGTCCTGATGGTACTGCCGTGTCATCCCACCAGACTTGAGCATCAGAAAAGATAGATGCAGTCACATCAGACCAGAAGAACTGAGGCTTACCCAGGTGTCTTAACAAAACGAGGAAACTAAGCTCTGTTAAAAACAACAGCAACAACAAAACAAAAACCAACCAACCAACCCTCCTTTGCCCAATGAGGGATCCTGGATCAGATAACATTTTTAGCTGCAAGAATCTATTATTTTTTTATGTGATTTTCAAAAGAAGTCACAGAATATTTTTACAGCAGTGGTTCTCAACCAGGGTCTGATTTTGGCCCCCACGGGGCATGTGGCCCTCTCTGCAGAGTTTTGGTACAGCCGGCCGCTAGCGTGCTATTCACATCTCATGAGTATAGCTGAGAAATGCTGCTCAATGTCCTATGATGCACAGAGTAGCTCCCCACAGTGGAGAAAAAAAAAAGAATTATCTAACCCAAAATACACATAGTAACAAGAGGAAGAACTGTTCTGGAGTATTCTGTGAGCATCCATAATAAAATTTGATTTTCCAGTTTTAATCAAACTAATTGCATGGCTAATCTAAAGCTAGTCTGACTTTGACATTAGCCAATCATTTTAGTATATTTATTTTTTTTGAAATTTCATTTTACCTATATTTGGAATCTCGGAAGTCTAGAGTGAAGTCCTATGGAGAAAGACAAGCTTCCCAATAAAGTATGAATTAATTGAAGAAAGGCCCCCAGGAGTTTGGCTGATACTTACAAATTTGCACTCCATTGAAAATTAAGGTTTACCAAGGACAAAAGTCACTGCACAAATCAATAATCCCCTGGGGTTAAAAAATGCTCAGCTCTGCATGCATGTTCTGTTTTCACCTTAAGATTCATAATTGTTGGCCATGTTGGTAACCTCTGCAGGGAGGGAATGGGGAAAAAAATCTATTGTGTTAAAAGGAGTCATAGAATTTTCTGGCTGACTTAAACCACACTGAGGTGGAAGCAATAGCAGAAGTCTATTTTGCTGATAGAGATGGAGGACAGAAGAACACAAAAGATGTGCCATCCTCAAAGTCTAGGCCAGTCAGACTTCACGCTGCTTTCTTGAAAATGTCTTCCTGTTCTTCTTAATGCACCATTATTAATCTCAGCATGGTAGGGAGAATTTCACTTTTCCTCTTCCCATTTTGCCTTCGTTTTTAGTTGCAAGAAAAGACATTGTTTAGCGTATTAATTCTGACAGGATTACCACATTGGAGTTTATATGCCTTTATGTTCACGCTGCATATACGTGTATATACTCATAGGGCTGAATAGCCCGGCACTATGTCAGTAGCAGCATTTCCTTCTTTTCTGTTAATAATTTAAGAAGAAATCCTAAGACCTATTAAATTCTCTGATTTGGGCTTCATAGACACTTAATAGAAAATTTAATTACGATTTGCTTATATGCTTAAGTATATATGCTTAAGATATATACTTTTTTCTTCTAGGTTCCCATAGATTTTTCAAGTCACATCCCTTTATTAAATTAGACCACCAGCCACACCTTAAATAATCTTACTGAGGTAACATTTAATGATATCACCTATGTTTTTGTAAGGTGACTAGAACAACCTGTTGTTTGAGTAATTTATAAGTCAAGCAATCATTCCCTGTCACCCAATATTCTTCCTTTATATTGATGACTGTCTGAAAAATCCAACTTTTTGCTTAACTTCAAGACTTATTTACACGTGAGTAATATGCAACACTGGTCCAGGTTATGAAATGCTAGTTTTTCGTATTTGATTTTGATAAACCTAGATGTGATTCTAAAATATCTATGTAAATGGGTTTACAGAAGAAAGATGAGGAAAATGAAGAGAATAGGAGGGGAAGGGAAGGGATTTTAAGGATGAATTAGGACAGCATGGCTTGTTACTAAAATCCCTCTAATTACCTGAAACTTAAGACAACTCTGAAAGCCTGCTTATTTTCTAAGTAAGGACAACTGTGTAAAACAAAACAGGAAAAAAAATGGGAATGGAGAGCTGTGAGGAAAGTCACAGAAAAAAGTTGGTTCACAAAAGATATAATTTCCAAAGTACAAGTTGATGAGGCTGCAGAGTAACCACGTTTAGCTCACACTCTATAGGAGAGACTTAACTGGTTTAGCAGAAAATGAAACTCAGGGAAACTTCTCTAATCCTGACCCAAAAAAGGGGGTGGGGTAGGTAGGAGAGCTCATTAACAGAATTGCAAGGAGCTTGAGTAAATAGCACACCAATGTTGGAGAAAAATTTTAATATTAATAAAGTCAGAAACAATTCTAGTTTTTTAAATGTTTTTTTATTCCCTTATATGTTCACCTCAGTTCATTTTTTTTTAAGATTTTATTTATTTATTTGACAGACAGAGATCACAAGTAGGCAGAGAGGCAGAGAGAGAGAGGAGGAAGCAGGCTCCCAGATGAGCAGAGAGCCCGATGCAGGGCTCAATCCCAGGACCCTGGAATCATGACCTGAGCTGAAGGCAGAAGCTTTAACCCACTGAGCCACCCAGGCGCCCCACCTCAGTTCATTATTTATTAATCATCATATAAAGGTGCATTTCGGAATCATCAATACATGATTTGATTTTGTACATAACCAGACAATATCTTAATCATTGATTTGAATTATTTCCAAAAACCGATTTCACCTTAATTATTCAAGCACCTAAGTTGCAGTCACAGCTCAGAATCCTGTCACCATGGTCACTTTGTAATGCTCCTAGTTGAATTTTCATAATCAGGCCATATCAAGTTTCTTAAAATATAAATTATCATCACTTGCCAGGTGTTTTACTCAAAGCTCTAAATTGGGGACTCAAAATGGATGATGACATGACCATGTAATCCAAGATGACTTCTGTTATTTCTTTAGCCACTTTGAATTTACAGTCAAATGCAGTGCCTGAGATAATTATCTTACCTAGTGCCCTATTACCATCTACTCCTGTTTCCTTGAGTCTTCTCAGATTTACTGTCAGTGGTTACGTTTCAGTGTCTGAACTGCCTCATATCGAGAACAAGTAAAATAAATACTGTGCTTGGTATTTTCAAGGAAGCAACTGTACTCAGATTAACATCTCTAAGTGGTGAATAATTCAGACATAATCAATATTTCCATTCATATTAATGCAAATGAGCCATGCAGATTAATAAAGCCCACAGGTTCAGGATTCAAAAGAAATGGGTTATACTTAAAAATATCATACCCTGAATGTCTAGGAACATCAGCAATAATTGAAATGATGACCCAAAGCTATAATACTATAATTATCTGGACTCTAACTATTTCCTTTAATAGGATACATTAAAACTCAGATAAACTAGGTAAATGTGAGAAAACTAGTGAAAAAGTCATGCACTGCTTAAATTATCTTGCAGGACAATGGATTTTAAAATATATTTGCAAGTTCCTACATGTTCACAGATAGCAGAATTTCACAGACTCAAGTTTTTGAGTATGGAAGACATACCTCAATTAGAAAAAACATATATATTGTAAAGATACGTAAATGAGTGCACCCAAGGATATATAGTAACTACAACCTGAATAACAATGCGCTGTCTTTTAGAAGTCCCAAGGGAGACCTATTTTTAATGAAGAGGTGAGAAAGATTTGCAATTAGCATATTCATTGTGTGTATGTAAATTGATGATTCCAACAGCTGCTTAAGGGCGTTAAAAAACGATTTGTTTAAGCAGTTTAAACATTCTTCTTAAAATCTTGTTTACCTGCTTAATTTGTTGAACAATTTCTTCAGAGGACTGGGGGCAGGGTGGAAAAGAAGATTCAGACTGCCTTTCCTGCTGTCATTCCTCCTCTGTGGGATTCATAAGCAAAAAAGTGAGAGGCGGAGGCCATGGTTCAATGCTAATATTTTCGTAACTTTCTAATGTTCTTTAACTAAGTGCTGCAGCATTTTTCCTTTCTGGCAGGGATATATTTTGCAGCAGGAAAGATCATTTTCCTACACAGCGCCGTCTCTTCTCTCATCATGAATCCTTTAGTGAATTCAGCTCAGAGTAAAAAGGTGGAGAACGTAAGACACAAAGTAAAAAAAAAAAAAAAAAAAAAAAAAATTCTCAAGGATGCTTGGTAAACAATCAAGGATGACCTTCCTCCTGGCACCTGATCAGCTCAAGTCTCAAACTGGATGCTGGGAGAGTACTCAGGGCTTTGAGGTCTGTCCCCTCCTCTAGGATTGCAATTCCCGGAGCCTTTCATTTTATCTAGTATTTGCTCTAAGTTTTCTCATCTCCCTGTTCCTCTCCCTGCAGGAAAACCAGGGCAAACCATCTCTTCTGCCACTTCCTGTCCTCTGGTGAAAATAAGCCAGTGAAGTCTCCTCATGGCACTGAACTCCATCCTTTCACCTCCACTCACACCCTTCCCCTTGCTCTACCTGCAGTCCTGTGAGCCAGACCAGGGCTTCACTTCACTATGCATTTGAATCATCCAGAGGGCCTTGTTAAAATGCAGATTTTGAACCAGGAGGATGGGTAGGGCCTGACAGTCTGCATTTCTAACAAATACCCAGGCAAGGGGGCTTGTTGTTGGACCCCACCTGAGTAGCAACAGGGCCAGAGTTAAACCTCAAGGCCCTGGTTGTATCTCTCAGTGCAGTCATGAAAATAATAGTAAAAATAACACTAACAGCTAACATGTATGTGAAGTACATATATATCACTGAATTTGTTATTTTCTCCTTGAATGCAGCAACCCGAGGTAAAGACAGGTTTGTAATACTACAAAAACCACACGACTAAGGACAGAGTCGGGACCGAAGCATTCCGGCTGCAGACCTGCCTGACACTGGGGCCAGACCTGCCCAATTGGGAGACTTTCTGGCTTTCCTTTCTGCCTCTGAGCCTCATCTTTCTGACAGGTTTTCCATTTTCCTTGTGCTCCGGGCCCCAGCATCAGCTAGTTCTATAGCAAAACGTACCTACTCAGGCTTCCAGAACCACTCTACCAACCACTCCAAGGAAAGGGGGAAATAACAGAGGAAAATGTTCAGACTCACTTCAGTTTTGACTGAGACATGGAATAAACTATTAGGATCCCCAAACACGTAATTCTCACCAGTACTAATCAGACATAAATAACATAA
This sequence comes from Mellivora capensis, assembly GCA_004024625.1. Classification (NCBI taxonomy): domain Eukaryota; kingdom Metazoa; phylum Chordata; class Mammalia; order Carnivora; family Mustelidae; genus Mellivora; species Mellivora capensis. Next base: position 28,435 of record PISX010021341.1, read on the forward strand.
AGACAATCGACGACTTTGCTATTTCTACCCCAATGCTACATCAGCTCACTCAGCCCCGAAGTCTGGGATTTATTGGATAATATACCATGGAATCCCAACATGTCCAGTTACTGGCAGAGTCCTTTAATGGCACTGACAGTTGTGCCCTTAGCAGAATGACTACGTCACCAATCAGTGCTATTAAAGAAGGACCTATGGTGGATGGATACTATGATGACACAAAGTCAGCACCGGTCAATAGTCACCAAGGCATGGAGACATCCCACCATCTCCAGCTGTCCTCAGGCTGGCGAGGCCAACAGCCCTGGTCTAGATACTGAATCTAAGATATAGATTGAAGCTATACAACGTAGGGTCACCTTGAGAGACTGTATTCTTTTATAAGAAATCATAATGAAGGAGTTCTAACTCTTCCCTCATAAAATACTCCATGATCTTGAGGATTTCTGTGATGATGGAGGAACATTCTACCCAAAATCTCCAGGACAAGAGACCACAGAGCCTGGCCTATTTGCAACAGAGTTCATAAGAATACTTCCTGTGCAAGATAAAAGGGGTCTCTCATTTTGGTATAAAACTTGCCAGCAAAAATGCTTCCTGCTTTCTTTTTCTACAGGCTCCTCTGCCTGTTGTTCTTATTATAATAGACTATGTTTATTGTCCCCCACCTCTTTCTAGCATCTCCACTGTAAAGCTACACTATTCTTTATGCCCAGAAAAACATGTGTGCCAACCTCAACTTTGACCAAGCTTCTCCATTGCTGTTTGAAAAATGATGCTACATCACAAACCCAAAGACTCAAACTTTTCAGTTTGAACTTGTTGCCCCTGAAATATTTCAATGGTTCCTCTTCTTTTCAAAAAGAATCCCAAGACTGACACTGTGTTTTGACGACATCCTGAGTGTGAAAGCAACACAGAGGGAACTGAAGGGAAAATTGTAAACAGCCCACATTATTTTGAGCTGTCTCAGAAAGAAGAAAAAGAGAGAGATGAAGGGAGGGAGGGAGGGCAGGGGGAAGGGGGAAATGAGTAGGATCTTCTAGAACTGTACTGAGTTGTTTTCTTCGAAAATACTGCTGGTATTGGAACAAACCTTCTAACCTACGTGCAGGTTTTTCCTTCCTTTAGTAAATATTTACTGAAGACATTCTATGTATGGGACAGCTTCAGGTGCTAAGGATACTGCAGTGAACAAGGCAGACATAATCCCTGCCCTCAGGAAATGTGAGGAAAAACAATTCATGCAATTCTTCTTCAATGGGTGATGAAACCACTTTAATTTTTTTTTTGTAATTAGTTTAGTTCTTTTGTAGGATTTTTATTTCTGCCACCATTTTCTGTTCTGAAAGAGTTGTTCTGTCCTGTACAAAAGTCCAATGAATATTGAATAGTATATTGCACTAAAGCATTCCTATTATACCTATCCTGGGGCAATTAGCAGAGAAATGGGCAGGGGGCCCTTGACATTTGTATGGCGGAGTTAGAATGGCAAAGCTAAACATAGAAAAGGGGCCAACATTACATATTTAAAGCAACAAGAGTGACAATAGAGGCTGATTATAGCATATTATAAACAGTATTTTTAACTCCCATAATAACCCCTGTGCAAGTACATTTATTAACACCACTTTTCGAGCAATACAAAATGATACTCAAAGAAGGTGAATAATTTGCCCACGATGGTAAAACAAAAACCAAGTCTTAGATCAAACCCAAGCGATCTAGGCCAAAGACAAAGCTCTCAAATGCCATGATATGCTGGCCTCTCGGAACCTGGCATATGGTGAGAGAAAAGTAGAACATGGAACAAAGTCATCTCTAAGTCAATTAAAAGAAGAGACCAAATTTACACATGTTTGAGGATAATAAATCAGATATGAAAAATTCATTTAAAATTATAGATATGGGGGTTGGAAAAGAAGTAAGGTGAATAGCAAGCCAATAAGCCCAGACAGACTTTCTTGGGTTGACATCCTCTGATATGGTCTCTTCAGAAATCTGTGGTGTTAAACTTGAGCATGTGCTCCAAACAGTCTCTAAAGTGGTGCATTCCTGCCCCACCATCCAATAAATCCATAATTCCTTATCGCTAATATTTTGCCATATTATATTGGCACTGAGCTTTGTCACAAAGTACTATCAGCACTGTAGCTGCCACCAGTTTTCCCACAAAGTCAAGTACAGTGGGACACAAATGGATTTTCTGTTGTGGTGAAACATGAGGGAGTCCCTGACAAACTCTATAATTATCTTTTAAATCTCTACCAATCATTAAGTCTCTAATAACGGCGGGGTGGGGGGTGGGATTCCTCACTCTTAATTGTGTGACAGCATTTGCAAGCCTGAAGACTTTCCCACGTGCTTTGGATCATGCAATTGTCCATGAACTTGGGAGAGAAATGTAACCCTGAATCATCTAGGGCACTTCCTCTAGCAAGTTTAATATACAGACACCTCCCTGATACTTTTTTGGTTAAGAAAATGGTATAAATAACTGTTCGGGATCTCAGATAAGCCTTAAATTATCTGTGGAAAGGGTGGCCAATAGTGAAATTTAGTGAGAAATTCAAGAAAACTTATGAAGCATCAACATGAATTATCTGTCTATAAGGATGCCTGCTATAGAAGAATCACATTATTCCAGAGAACATTATCTTGGTCATATTAGAGGTTGCATATCCAGAAATAGACCACACAAAAACACTGATAGACAACAAGACTTTCTCATGAGAAAGTCATAAAGACCCCAAGTCTTTATGATTCCAACCCCCTGACTCTTAGCTTTTATACTGGACTGAACAGTCTGATCTGGTAAAGTGAGAAATCTAGGCTATCTTCTGTAGACATGAGTGAGTGAGCAGTATTTTAAAGTAAAGGGTAAAATGATGGAGTTGATTTTAAGTAAATGTACAACTCTAGAACTGAAGATTGCTGAAGGGGACAAGGGAATGGAGACAGAATTTGGAGCTATTGCAAAGATACATCTTATCTGTTAGTTATCTTTAGTTGTTAGTTTAGATTTTCCTACCAGTTTGTTCTCAGCCCAAGTGCTTCTCTACCTAGCCTGATGAAAACTCTGTCTTTTCATCACTTTCAACCAGTTTCTAACTAGCCTCAGATCAGTCTGTCAAAGTTCTCACCATCACTCAGATACATGTCGTTTCTCTGTTGGTCTTGCCTAAGGGCAAAGGGTAACCATATGGTTATCAGGTGATCAATTACCACAGCCATGTAACAAACTACCCCAAATCTGTTATCCTTCATGATTCTGTGGGTCAGGAATGTGGGTGGGACATGGCTAGCTATTCTGTTTCTTGAAATATTGACTGGGGTCACTTGGTGGCACACGGCGGGTGGCTGTGCTGGTCTGGAGAATCCAAAATGGCTTTACATAATGCATGTATGCCTTGGCGAGGATGGCTAGAAGGCTGGCCTCAGCTAGGACTGTGACAGGAACCTCTACGATGGTTTTTCCAACATGGCAGTTTCAGGGTAGTGAGAGTTCTACCATAGCAACTGGCCTTCCCCATGTCTCAAGAGAATCAGGCAGAAGCTGCATGGCCTTTGGGCCTTTTCTGATCTAGCCTTGGAAGTCATGCAGTGTCACTTCTGTCATACTTTAATAACAACAAGTGAGTCATGGACCAGCCTAGATTCAAGGGGACGGGAAATAGACACCATCTTTTGATGGGTGATTGGCAAGGTCACACTGTAGAAGAGCCAGTGAGATTGGAGACAATATTGTGACCACCTTTGGAAAATACCTTCTGCCATAAAAATAAAGAACTGAAGTCAGACAGACCTGAGTTCGAATCATACCTCCCCACCTTCCATTGTGCAACTCATAGAAAGTTACATAATCTGTTTATGTCGTGTCCTATGAAATAGGATTTAGAAAATGCTACTTCTCATGGTCAGATGATAAAATTAAATGAGAAGATATACAAAGCAGCCTGGAGGTAGGAAATGCTCAAATGTGCATGTTTTTCTCCCCTCCCCAACTCTATAGAGCCTGTAACACTGCAAACCATAATCCTAAGTAATTCTTACAGAACAGAGGTCTTCACGGCTTTCTTACATCTGCTGATTGCTAATAGCTGATTCATTTCTACTCCTCTTTTTTTGATTTCACCTTCTTTTCTACACATTTTTTTAGCACCTCATCACCCAGAATGGTGACAAATGGATCATTCACTACAAATCAGCCCACACAAACACATCCATTTCCTCAGAATATTGTTAGCAATCTTGGGCCAATGGAAACAATAAATAATCCTCAAAAGCTTATATACAGAATAAGGAATCTATTTATCCCCTGATGGTGAGCAAAATTTCAGATCAGCCCCTGTCTAACTCATCACAAATTCTAAATATACACGTGCATATTCCAAAAGTATACACAGTGATGTTAGTTTTCCAGTATGTGTGAAAAAAAAACAAATTCCACTTTTAATAATAAATGTAATTATTGAAATATGCTGTAATCTTTTTGTGTAAAATTTCAAATCCAGCCCTTAAAACACACTGACAATAAACTTGTTAGGGTAGGTCTATGAGTCTCTTACAATAACAGCACCACACTTGTTCGATTCTATTGTACACTGACAAGTGCCTTTATTCTTCCTCCCTTCCAATCTTCCCTCTCTTTCACTTTTCTTGCTTGTGACAATCTGCCTCATTGTCAACGAATGTATTTATATTCACTCATTCTCTGGAGCACATAAAATTGTGATGAAACACAAAATCTGGGCCAGCCCAACATGGGGCAACTCTGGACTCCATTTTTCTTTTATCTGAATAAGAAAGCAAGGAGCCTGGATGCAGGTAGGTCTCCTGTAGCTCGGCTCTCTAAATGTTCCACAACATGGCGAGAAAGCTGAGTGAAATGAGGCAGATCAATACAGCTGTCCTAAGAGAATGTTGTGATGTTTTCCTGCTGCCACCCATGAAACAAGCTTAAAATCACTGATGATTTTTTGTGCTGGAGGCACGAAGCTGCATTCAGTTACTTGAAAGAAACCAGAGAAAACTCACTAGGACAGTGGGCCCGAGATATCTTGGTCCTATTCTTCACAGAACAGCATGGGCTTTAAACACCAATCAGATCAAAAGATGACTTCACCAGGGCGGTCTGGAGTCCAGAGATCCTCAGTGAAATCATGACCACCACCAGACGGCAGTCTCTGCGGCACAGGCCACAAAGAGTCCTATAAACTCTATAGAGTCTCCGCCATCTTTGCATTTTTCTTCTAAGAAAGACAAAGATAACCACGCTACTCTCAATGGCTTGGCTGCAGTTTGCCCCATCAGAGTGTGCTGGGAGTCCTGTTCGAGCAGAAATGCTATGGCCTCACACAGACCAGGGATAATTGGAAGCTAATTTACCATGGAAATCTTATTTGAAAATGATATTTGAAATCAC
>PISX010021342.1:0-33888 GCA_004024625.1 Mellivora capensis
TCATTCAGACTGTTTTTAAACTGAGTAGCTAAAGGCTACTAATTTTGTTTCAATGTGAAGCTACTATATACAAAAGTACTTTTATATTGGGCATCTTACTATTTGTGAAAAAGAAACTATTAATTTCAGTGCAACAGCAAAAGAATCACTAGTACAATATTAAAAATACTAATATAGTAATATTAAAAATTCTCCTTCCCTGAAATACCTGAATTATACAATATAGGGATACACTCCAGAAAAGACTCCCCTTCCTTCACCCTTTACATGCCAGACTAATCAGCAGCCACTTCTAGTCCCCCACCCCTTCTTAGAAAAGCCCACCTCCCAGGGTAAAGCCTGAAAATAGCTGATACTTGCTTTATCAGCCTCCCCACAGCTGGAGCATGGTCAAGTAATCTAATCCTGTCAAAGGTACCCATTAGGAAGTCTGCTGGGGATTTTCTGAAAGTTTTCCCTCCCTAATAAAAAGGAACAGTTAAAAGAGAAATGCTCTCTTTTTCCTGCTTCTGCATGCAGCTGAGAGGATGTGGTGCCTGGCAGCTTAAGCTGGCTGTTGACCATAAGCCTGAGGAAAAAAGCCAACATAGTCAAGACATAAAAAATGGACAGAGAAAGCAGAAGCAGCTTTAGTGATATCACTGAGCTACTGACCAACACTGAGACTGCTCCGTTTCTGAGCTCTATTCTTAATAAATCTGCATGCTTTGTTACCTGAGCCGCCTGACAGACCTGGCATCTTTGATACTTCTATTTTGGTAATCTCTCATCTTCCCTTCAAAATCTTCTTTGCAGGCTACTCTCTTCTGCCCTCATCTTATCTTAAGTGCCGGTGTGGCCTATTTTCATTATCCCAAGGTTAATAACTGTCTTTTTAAATATTTTCCTCAACTTTCAATACTCTGTCACTAACTCAGCCTGTCTCTTCCATTTCTTTATCTCCTCTCAATTATTTCAAAAATGTTAGGAATTTTGCAAATTCATTTCACTGATTAAACAGAAAGATACAGAAGAAATGGGATCCTGCACATATTTCTACATATTCCACAAAAATTATATTTGTCTGTCTCCTTCACTAGACTGCAGGTTAGTAAAAAACAAGGACTATGTCACTTATTCTTTTCTTCCCCACTGTTCACTTTTTTACCATGACTCAGTACACATCAACGATACCTTCAATAAACGTAAGTTGAGCTGAACACACCTTTAATGGTATTGTTAATGCCTTAAGGAAATCATTCTCACATTTTTTCAATGCTTCTTTCTTATGACCCCTCTAACGTATGCTTAGTAACTGCCAACTGTTCTAAAGGCAAGTCAGCACATACTAACAGGAATAATTTGTGCCAACACAAGTTTTTAAAGGGACCAATGACTCATGAGTGTAGGAGTCTGTTATTATGTGTAAATGAAAACACACATACATACACACTCATTAGGTGGCAGATACTAAGAATGCTAGGTAAGGTAATTTAAAATTTAATAAATATAAACACTCCCTGAAAGTCTTGTTAAAACCAATTAGAATGAAAATGAAAACAAAAATGATAGGGACTATTAATAAGAATTCTCAATTAGCACTAGTGCCTAGAATCATATATCAATATTTACATAGCAGAACTTTACTCTTAGATTATGTGATTTCAGGGCGCCTGGGTGGCTCAGTGGGTTAAAGCCTCTGCCTTCTGCTCAGGTCATGATCCCAGGGTCCTGGGATCCTGGGATTGAGCCCCGCATCAGGCTCTCTGCTCAGCGGGGAGCCTGCTTCCTCCTCTTTCTCTCTGCCTACTTGTGATCTCTGTCTGTCAAATAAATAAATGAAATCTTAAAAAAAAAGAATATGTGATTTCAAGCTCTGAATATGTGATTTTTAAAAAGGGATAAAAGGCCAAAAACACGTATATACATGAGGTTTTTAAAATCTCAAATCTAAAAGTCCTTTTCCCAAACTAAATTAGCACAAACTAAATTAATTTAACATGGGAAAAACTCCCTTTAGCATAATTTTCAAGGAATAGTGCCCATAATAAAAAATATGCAAGTAAAAGAGTAAAGAGTTAGCTCTTGCTAACCTGAGAGTTCAGAAAGAATATATTTAAGATTTTATTTGTGTATTAAAAAAGAGAGCCTGTGAGAGTAGGGAGGGGCAAAGGAGGAGAGGGAGAGAGAAGGAGAATCTGAAGCAGACTCTGCATTCAGCAGGGAGCCCAACACAGCTGAAACTCACGATCTGAGCCAAAACCAAGAGTCGGACGCTCAACTGAGGCAGGTGCACCCAGAAAGAATTTTAGTCTTATACTATAGAACATAATATGGTAGAAAATTTTAAGGAAAGCAGACAACAATGTTCCTTATAGGCATCTTGTTTTTCAAATGACTGCATACCAGATATTTAAGAGAAAGCACACTAGCAAGCACCTTTGGAAGTCTGGGGTGTTTTGGTTTTTTTTTTTTAAGATTTTTTATTTGAGAGCGAGCGAGCGCACGCGAGCGAATGAGCACGGGGAGGGGCAAAGAGAGAGGGACAGAAATTCTCAAGCAAGCTCTCTGCTAAGCTGGCTCCCAGGACCCTAAGACCACAACCTGAACTGAAATAAGAGTCAGCCATTCAACCAATTCAGCCACCCAGGAGCCCTCACCCCTTGGAAAGTTTTTATAATAAATAATTATTATACTTTTATAATTTTACCTATAAATACTACCAAATATTTTCTTTCCTAAAATTTGATGGCCTATGACCAGGAGCCCAGTACTAAGAAGATGTGCATTATTACAGAATCACTGAACTGGAAGAAACATTTCATATAATCTAGTCCACTGTCTTCATTTTTCATATGCTAAAGATGAAATCAAGAGAAATCAAAAGACAGAACTAGATTCTAGGTCCTCTAAGTCTCTGTCAAATGTCTTCTGAGATACATCACTATTAATTCTCCCACTACGCCTGCCCTCTTATCAATATTTTATAGAAACTATTGCAAAATCAAAAAGTATATTCCTAAACTTTTAGAGTTATCTGAAGATTACAGAATTGGTACAATATAAAGCCATATAGAAAAAAGAATGACAAAATGATTTCACATTCTTTGCACCAATGTCAAATAGAATAAATAGATCAAGAAATATTAAACTCAAAAGATGTGAAGCATAGGAGAATTTGGGGCTAAGGAGTCTACAAAACTATAAGCATGAAAACATTATAACCTACATTATCCATCTGTTTCCAGCACATGTCAAGGTACTGTTGAGCTTTCCGTCCCTCTTGAAGATGCTGAAGATCATAACCAAAAAACAAATAAAACAAACAAAAAATTACATTTGAATACTAAAATTCTAAAAACTCCAAATCTTTACTTTTCACTTTATTTTTTCGAGGTACTAATTATATAACTCTATCAAGACCTAGGAAAAGACTACTATTAGTAAAGCAAAACTCTCTAAAATGCACTTAGTAAGTATTATCTGAATATTTAAGTATATCCTATAAGACATATAATCTCTAGACAAAGACATGACTTGTCTTGAATAGAGATTGACAAATGTTTTCTATAAAGGGTCAGATAAATATCTTAAGTTTTTGCAAGCCATGTGGTCTTGGTTACAAATACTCAACCTTCCTGATATAATACAAAAGCAGCCACAGGAAATACATAAGTAAATGAGTGTAGGTGTGTTTCAATAACACTTTAATTATAGTCAATGAAATGTGAATTTCAAACAATTTTCACATGCCATGAAATATTCTTTTGATTTTCTTTACAACTATCCAAAACATTACAAACCATTCTTAGCTCATTAGGAACTAAGAAAAAGAGGCAGTAAGCTAGATTTGGCCCATGGGCTGTAGGTTACCAAATCTTGGTCTTAACCCTAAAGGATCACAAATTAGCAAGAATATCTTAAGATAATTTTAGTTAAAAGAAACTGAAATAGCAAACCAGTTTAAACTGAATATTACTTTAAAAAGCAAAGTAATTATGTGAAAACATTTCTTGTACTATATAACTGAATGAAAACAATAATTACCATTTTTCTTTCAGTTTTCAGATCATGAGCATATCTCATTAATTCACCATAAACTCTGTGCGCCATTTCTTCTGCTACTACTTCTCGCTGTCCTGCATAGTCATTTAACTCGTTAAGGATGTTAAAAAAGGCTATACACGAGGTAAACCTGACAAAAACATATTAAAAAATGGTGAAATTTATGTATTTTTTTCTTTAAAAATGTTTTCCATGAGGTATGGATTGAGCCTGACACTTGACAAATTTTAACATACTCAACCTAACTCTCTGCTAGTAGCTCCAAATTAACTCTATATGAAAAGAATACTACACTTAGCTCAAGTTGTATGTTTGTATATCTTCAAGTAGTCTTAATTTATAAATAAAGGGATATATGGGGTCAAAAAATAGTAAGAATACTACCTGCAGGCTCCTTTGGCATACTGGAATCTCTTAAGTAGTCAATTGACTGGCCTGAGCTGGGGAATGAGCTGGGATTCCTAGGACTGGCAGCTGAACCTGTTGCACAGATGATGTGCTTGCTCTCAAGGAAAGAACCTACCAATCATACCACTCAAATGCATCTTGATAGCTGATTTACAGAACAATTTTGCTATCAGCTCTGGACACAGCTGCTTGTATGCCTACCCACATCCTGAATGGAAGTAAAGTGCCATTATGGTTGGCACCAAAGAGGGGTAGGAAGGGGCAATAAGGGTAAAAAATGTGTGTGGAAGGAAGGAGAGAAACAAAGAGAACTGCTGTATTAAAATGTACAGATCTATTCTAAATACACTGCCTGAACACTCTTTCAGCTGAAGGCAAGTAACTCAGATAATACTCCATTAACACTAAACTTAAGAATCCTAAGAACTAATAATTATACACAAAGTTGTTTTAAGTCTAGTCTCTTCGTTTCTGTATTTTACAACCATCCACATATCCCTGTTTAAGACTACCAAAAAGCTCATTAGCAATTCCTAAACTTTTATTCAGAGTTCCAAGGTTACTCTGAAACCCTTATTCCTTTTTGTTATCCCTTTAAACTAACCAGCTAAACTGTTTTAATACCTGTAAGAGTAAAAGCAAGAATCTAACAACTGCAAAATAAAGTATGCGGAAAATACCCTTTTCTTTAAAAGGCTAAATCACTCAAGTACAGTCCCAGTCCACATTTTACTTGGAAATCCATACTTTCAACTATTTCAGAAAACTGAGCCCAATGAAATATTCTTTCTTATTAGAATGAATACTTTCTTATTTAAGAACATGTGATTTTTTAATTACAACTTTAAAAAATCATTATAAAGGGCTACCAGCATATTTATTTTACTAAATAACAAAAATACAAGTTTTTTTTTTAACATGCAATAATAAACAGGTATATAATTTACCTTGGTTCTTCATCTTTGGAGGAACGTTTGGGACAGTACTTCTTAACCAGATTTCTACAGGAAGAAAAAAAGTTTATTAATGTATAAAAAATACTATTGTTGACCATAAGAAACTCTTAATCTCACAAAACAAACTGAAGGTTGCTAAGGGTAGGGGGATAGGGAGAGGGTGGTTGGGTTATGGACACTGAGGAGGGCACATGCTATGGTGAGTGCTGTGAAGCCTGGTGATTCACAGACCTGTACCCCTGGGGCTAATAATACATTTTATGTTTTAAAAAAATGCTATTGCTGAAACTGAAATATTCTAAAAATTGACAATTTCATGGTATCAAGAATTTAATGACATAAAACAAGACAGCAACATAATCCTCTACTACCATTAACATCATATGATCCCTATACTTTGTTCTTGAAATACTGATACATATAAAAAGAAATGTTATTCCTGTGTTTGTATGAATGTAATCATAATAATTTGTATGATTACACTGTCAAATAATAGATGTGAGAATAAACAAAGTACAAAGAATAGAAGAAACAAATTTCAATCTACTAAACTGAGCCACAGCAAAAAGACAAGTATTTCAAAGAAATACCATCACTATTTTGTTTTGCAAATCAGGAATTTTAGTATGAACTAAGAGTAACAGGCAAACAGATGTGGACTCACAGGATAAAAGAACAACATCCTCCATAACTCTGCTTTTATGACCCTTAACATTCTCTTTTTAAAGCAAATTAATTATATTTATACTTGTTTAACTTTCTTTGCCTGCATCCATGTTCATTCTACACAGTCTCAGCCTAAAATGCTACCTTATCTCACCTTTGCAAACTCAGAGGAGACTAGAACATGTACTGTGAAGTCAGAATGGACTACTTGGGTTTGAATCCTAACTGTTCTGTGTGGCCATCTATGTGTCCTTAGGTAATTTACTTGCCTGGTTTCCTATCAATGGCGATAACAGTACCTAAACACTATGGTGTTATGAATATTAAAGTGGATAATATTTGTAAAGCATTTACCAGTGCTTTGTACAGTTCTCAAAATATGGTCAGTGGACAAGTAAATGTACACAGACTCTTTGTTACCAATCCACAAAAAGCTAAGTACAGAACTTAAGAATAATTTTGTCTGTTGAATCTAATAATAAAAAAATTGGTGCCTATATTTTATGTCTCCTTTTATGTTATTTTCCTAGTATCAAATTTTTATTGTATTTTTACTGTATTTTACAAAAGCATTAATATACAATGAACTGGAAACTTAAAAAGAAACTAATCCAATCTGTCAAATAAATAAATAAAATCTTAAAAAAAAAAAAGAAACTAATCCATCAACACAAATAATGAGATACACTGCTTTAATCTGTAGGCATTTAAAAAATAAATGGCCCTATGGTCTTTCAAATAAATACTTTAAAAGAATCATTGTCTTAATTATTCTCAAATCATCATTGATTCATTCCACTTAATTCAGCTTATCCATTCTATAATTATCTACTATATGCTAGGCACTGTGCAAGCTACTGGGAACTTAAGAAATGAGAGAGTACCCATGCTCAAGATATTTATACTCTACTGAAAGAAGATAAACATATACCAATAATTACAATATATAGCATAATAAATGCTATGATAAAAGTAACAAAGGGTGCTATGATAGACAAGAGAAAGTCTTAACACCTTGAACAATGGGGGAAAGAACAGGAAAGACATTGAGAAGGGTTAATATTTACCAAATTAATAAAAAAAACTCACAGTCAGGGCACCTGGGTAGTTTAGTCAGTTAGGCATCCTACTCTTGGTTTCAGCTCAGGCCATGATCTCAGGGTCCTGGGATCAGACCTGGCATCGGGTTCCACACTCAGTGGGGAGTCTGCTGGAGGTTTTATTCCTTGGTTCCTCTCCCTCTCTCACTAACACTCTCTCTCTCTCTCTCAAATAAATAAATAAATAAATAAAATCCTTTAAAAAATAAATAAAAATAAAAGAATAGGTTAAGTGACCTCTGGGCAACATCAAGCATACCAACATTTGCATTTTGGGGGTACCAGATGTTAAAGAGAAAGAGAGGGAAAACAATTATCTGAAGAGGAGAACAGCTGAAAAATTCCCTAACTTGAGGAATAAAACAGATATCCAGGTCAAGGAAGGAAAGAAAGCCCCAAAGGAGATAAACTCAAAGAGGTCTACCCCAAAGCACATAATAATTAAAATGTCAAAAATTAAAGAGAGAATCTTAAAGCAGCAAGACAAAAAAGTAAGTATTATATGCAAGGAAACAACCACCTAAGTCTATAGTTTCGACTATTCAGTAGAAACTCTGCAGCCCACAGCATGATATATTCAACGTGCCAAAACAGAAAAAAACACAAAAAAAAACAAAAAACAAAACAAAACAAAAAAACCCCTACAACCAAGAATACTCTACTCAGTAAAGGTTATCATTCAGAATTCATTCAGGAGAGTTTCCCAGGCAAACAAAGTTAAAGGACTTCATCACTACTAAACCTACTTTACAAGTAGTGTTTAAGGGACTTCTTGGAGCAGAAAAGGTCACAACTAGAAAAAACTTCTTAAAGAAAAAAATTTCACTAGTAAAAGCATATAATATGGTAAAAATGGTGGATCACTCATAAAAGTAGCATGATGGTTAAAAGACAAAAGTAGTAAAATCAATTTTATCTACAATAATGAGTTAAAGGATACACAAAATAAAAAGATGTAAAATATATGTTAAATGTGTAAGACAAAGGGAGGGGAAGAATGTAGTGCTTTCAGAAATTTAAGTGACCATAGCATGTTATACATAGCATGTTATACATGAACCTCATTGTAACCACAAACCAAAACCCAGTAACACATATATAAAAAATAAAAAGAATCCAGCAAAACACTAAAAAAAGTCATCAAATCACAAGGGAAAAAAGCAAGAAAAAAAAGAACCAAGAACTGCAAAACAACCAGAAAACTATTAACAAAACAGCAATCAGTATATACATATCAGTAATTATCTTAAATGTAAATAAACTAAATGCTCCAATCAAAAGACAGAAGGTGACTGAATCGATTAAAAAAAACAAAAACAAGACCTATCTATATGCTGCCTACAAAAGGCTCATTTCAGACCTAAAGATACATACAGACTGGAAGTAAAGGGATGTTAAAAGATATTCCAGGTAAATGGAAACAAGAAAGGCTGAGGTAGCAATACTTGTATCAGATAAAACAGGCTTTAAAACAAAGACTTTAACAAGAGACAAATATGCCCCATAATGATAAAGAGATTAATCCAACAAGAGAATACAACAACTATAAATATCTATGCACCCAACACAGAAGTACCTAAATATATAAGTCAAACATTAATAGACATAAAAGGAGAAATTGACAGTAATACAGTAAATAGTAGGGGACTTTAGCACTACACTTACATCAATGGATACATCATGTATACACAAAATTTGCAAGGAAATATTGGCTTTGAACAACACATCAGAGCAGATGCACTTAAATACATACAGCATTCCACCCAAAAAGAACAGAATACATTCTTTTCAAGTATACATGGAACATTCTCCAGGAGATATCACATTTAGGCTACACAACAAGTCTCAATAAATTTAAAAACACTGACATCGTATCAAGCATCTTTTCTGACCACAATGGTATGAAACTGAAAAATCAATCACAAGAAAAAAACGGGGAAAAACAAAAACACCTGGAGGCTAAACAATATGCAACTAAATAACCAATAAGTCAACAAAGAAATCAAAGAAAATAATAAAGTACTTTGAGACAAATGAAAATGTAAACTTGACACTGAAAACCTTGGAGACACAGCAAAGGCAGTTCTTTAAGAGGAAAGTTTACAGTGATAAAAGAAAAATCTCAAACAATCTAACCTCACATCTTAAAAGAGCTAGAGAAGAACAAAACCCAAAGTTAACAGAAGGAAGGAAATAATAAAGATCACAGCAGAAATAAATGAAATAGAGGCTTAAAAAATAGAAAATATCAAAACTAACAGCTGGATCTTCAAAAAATAAACAATTAATAAACCTTTAGTCAGACTCATCAAGAAAAAAAGAGAGGACTCAAAATCAGAAATGAAAGAGGAGAGAAGTTACAACCAACACCACAGAAATAAAATGGATTATGAGGCTACTATGAAAAAGTATACACCAACAAACTGGACAATGTAGAAGTAAGGACAAGTTCCCAGAAAAAAGCAATGTTTCAAGAATGAATCAGGAAGAAAAAGAATTTGAACACACTAATAACTAGTAATTTGACTCAGAAACAACGAAAAAAACTCGTAACAAAAAGTGTATGACCAAATGGCTTCACACGTGAATTTTACCAAACATTTAAAAAAGAATTAATATCCATCCTTTTCAAACTATTCCAAAAAATTAGAGAAAAAAAATTAAATAAAGGCTTCCAAATTCATTCTACGTAACCAGCATTACCTTGATACCAAGACCAAAGACACTACAAAAAAAGAAAATTAGAGGTCAATATCCCCGATGAACATAATGCAAAATCCTCAATAAGATATTAGTCAACTACATTCAACAATAAATTTTTAAAAATTATTCAACACAATTAAGTGGGATTTATAGAAGGGATGCAAGAATGGCTCATATTCATAAGTCAATCACATTAACACAACAAAGGATAAAAATTTATATGATAATCTCAATAGATGTAGGAAAAGAATTCAACATCCATTCAGGATAAAATCGCTCAACAAAGTAGAGATATAGGGAACATTACTCAACATAACAAAGTCCATACATGATAAGCCCACAGCTAACATCATACTCAATGGTGAAAAGCAGCTTCTCCTCTAAGATCAGGAACAAGACAAGGATGACCACTTTTGTCACTTTTATTCAACATAATACTAGGAGTTCTAGCCAGAGTAATCGGACAAGAAAAAGAAATAAAAAGCATCCATATATGTAAGGAATAAGTAAAACTGTCACTACTGACAGATGACACAAAACCATACCCTAAAGAGCCTACCAAAAACTATAAATGAGCTAAAAATTAATGAATTCAGTAAAGCTGCAGGATACAAAATTAGTATACTGTTGTTTCTGTAAACTAATAAATAACAAAGTAGCAGGAAGAGAAATTAATCCTATTTATAACTGCATCAAAAAGAGTAAAATACCTGGGAATAAAGTTAACCAAAGAGGTTAAAGATCTATATTCTGAAAATTATAAAAAGATGATTAAAGGAATTAAAGATGACACAAATAAATGGAAAGATATTTCATGCTTATGGACTGAAAAAACTAATACTGTTAAAATGACCATACTACCCAAAGCGATCTACACATTCAATGAAATCCCTATCAAAATACCAGTTTTTCCCAGAACTAAACAAACAATCCTAAAATTTGTATGGGACCACAGAAGACCCTAAATAGTCAAAGCAAACTTGAAAAAACAAAGCTGGAGGTATCACAACCCCAGATTTCAAGATATACCATAAAGCTATAGTGCTCAAAACAGTATGGTACTGTTAGATACCATAGATGCTTAGATACATGGATCAAGACAACAGAAAGAGAGCCCAGAAATAAACCTACATTTATATGTTCAATTAATCCTTGACAAAGAAGGCAAGAATATACAATGCAGAAAAGCCAGTCTCTTCAATAAATGCTATTAGGAAAAATGGACAGCTATATGCAAAAGAATGAAAGTGAACGACTTATTTGCACCATACACAAAAATAAACTTAAAATGAATTAAAGAAGGGTGCCTGGGTGGCTCAGTGGGTTAAAGCCTCTGCCTTCAGCTCAGGTCGTGATCCCAGGGTCCTGGGATCGAGCCCCACATTGGGCTCTCTGCTCAGCAGGGAGCCTGCTTCCCCCACACCCCCTGCCTGCCTCTCTGCCTACTTGTGATCTCTGTCTGTCAAATAAATAAATAGAATCTTAAAAAAAAAGGCGGGGGGGGGGGGGGATTAAAGATCTGAAACCATAAAACTCCTAAAAGAAAACATAGGCAGTAAACTTTTGAACATTGGTCTTAGCACTTTATTTTTGGGCCTGTCTTCTCAGGCAATAACAACAAAAACAACCATCAACAAAATGAAAAGGCAACATACTAAATGGAAGAAATGTACAAATGATATCTCCAATAGAGGTTCATAACTAAAATATATAAAGAACTCCTACAACTCAACACCAAAAAACCCCCAAACAATCTGATTAAAAAATGGGCAGAGCATCTAAACATACATTTTTCCAAAGAAGACACAGATGGCCAACAGACACATGAAAAGATGATCAACATCACTAATCATCAAGGAAATGAAAATCAAAACACCGACAAATCACCTCATACCTGTCAGAAGAAGCCCCTTTTTCACACTTTGCTACTGTTCTGGAAACAGACATGTGAGGATAGGATGACTAAAGCTATTACCACATCTTGCAACCAAGATCAAGAAATTCACAATGCCACTGACATCACTAAGCTCTAGAATCCTGTTTCCAAACTTATTGTTATGTGGGAAGACTCTTACTTGAAAAGGAATGCTTCTTAACTAACACTACAGAAGAGCTGAATAAAAATGTCTAACAGAGAAATGTAGTCAAAACCGGAACACTGAAGAAACTTCTGGGATCCAGATACATATGTGAGAGTTAACACATAAGAGGACAATAACAAAAACAAGAACTACCATTTGTTATACATATATTATTCACCAATCTCTATGCTAAGTATTCCATAATCTTATACTTACAGCAAACTTACAGGCAGGTATTATTAGCCCTATTCTATAGGACTCAGACATGGTCAGATAGCTAATAAAGGACAACATAAGGGGTGCCTGGGTGGCTCAGTCAGTACAGAGTCCAATTCTTGATTTGGCTCAGATCATGATCTCAGAATTGTGAGATCAGCCCTGGGTCAGCTCCATGCTGAACATGGAGCTTGATTAAGATTTTCTCCCTCTCCCTTTGCCCCGACCCCTCCCTTAAAAAAAAAAAAAAAAAAAAGGCAGGGGACACACCAAACCCCACATCAAATCTATTTCAACACCTAAGATAGTTAAAACAATAATGAATAAAAATGGGTCCACCCAAAATGTACAAAATGAGAAGGTAGCTAAAAATAATCTAGAAATATACATTTAAGAGGGAAGGACAAACTGCTCGACAAGAGGGGTAAGGATGAGCAGTCAGGCAGATCAGAAGTAAACAAATTATGGCCCACCCAGCTGCCCGTTTTTACAAGTAAAACTTTACTGGAACACACCACATTCATTCAACTATGTATCGTCTGTGACTGCTTTTGCACTACAACAGCAGCAAAATTGAAAGGTTGTAACATATAGTACAGAAAGCCAAAATTATTATCTGGCACTTTATTAAAAAAAAGTTTTTCAACTCTTAAGAGAGCTAACTCAGAAAACCCCAAGAAAGCATTATCACTGAAGATTATTTTTTTCTTTTAAGTTCCAAGAAGAAATAGTCAATTCATCAAAGAGATGTAAAAACACTGGTACCAAAAATGTCGATGGAATTTAGCAATTACAAGGTAACTAACCTATGAGCACCTTGATTATAACTACAGTCTCCAACCTATAAATGTATAATCTAAAAATTATAAAGTCAGTCATCCCCCCCAAAAAAGAAAGAAAGAAAGAAAAAACTTTGTGATTTTTCAACCATAAATCCATGAATTACTTTAAACAAAAACAGGCCAAACTTGGGCAAAGAACATTTCAAAGAGCAAGGAGTTTCAAACTCTGAACCTGTTTTTACATATCAACATTTTAAGCACTGTTTAGAATCCTAGGCTATGTGGACATCAGTTGTTTTGCATCACTCACTAGCTTTATTTTTTTAACAGCTTATGGCAGGCACATTTCTGCTCATCAAAAATACATGTTATTTTGTACATTTCCCAGCCCCCTTGCAGTTAGGCAGGACCACGTGGCTAACTCTGTATAGTGGGCTAGAAGTTCTGTGTAACTGCCAGACTAAAGCACTGAGAGCTCATGCTCTCCCATTCCGTGCTGCACAACTGTGGAAGCTTCATGCTGAGATGGAAAATGAAAATAGTCTAGATTTCTGAGTTACCACATGGGCTTCCCTAGAGAATTATAGCTGACACTGCACAAGCAAGTAAGCTTTTGTTGTGGAAAACTCCTGGGATCTGGGACTTCTTATTCCAGTACTGCCTAAGCAGATCCAAAACTAGAGCTCTCCCAATGTCATGTCTATGTAGTTACAGTGCAGCTGGCCACATGCTATGGTCCAGAAATTTTTATTTGATCCGGTCCCATTATTCCAAACTAACAAAAGTCAATCTTAAAATTTCTGTTGTACTTCTTGGGAAGACAGGTTCTCTTCCTGCTGAAGCTAACCTGAGAAGACATAATCTTAGATCCACCATGTTGAAACAGACTACTTGGGAATTAAACCAACAGAGAGGAAAGCAAAACAAGGAAAAAAGAATTCTTAACACTGAGTACCCAGATCCCTGACCTTTTCAGTCACATTAAACCAATCAATTCCTTCCTTTACTTAAACTGATCTGGGTTGGGTTTCTGACTCTTAGAATTATAACTACCAGAGGTTAACCACAACAAAAGTAATAACACAGCTTAAACATAATATAAAAACTATTAATTTAAACTCTAGCCTCAGGGAGGAAAAGCACATATATACAAGAGGGAAGAGGAAGAAGAAAATAATATTACTTTTACCTTTTTGCGCATGCAGGGTTAGTCCTAAGCAATTTTTTAAAAATATTTTATTTATTTATTTGTCAGAGAGGGAGAGAGAGAGAGAGAGAGAGAGAGCGAGCGAGCACAGGCAGACAGAATAGCAGGCAGAGGCAGAGGGAGAAGCAGGCTTCCTGCTGAGCAAGGAGCCCGATGTGGGACTGATCCCAGGACGCTGGGACCATGACCTGAGCCGAAGGCAGCAGCCCAGGCGTCCCTAAATTTTTTTTTTTTTTTAATTTATTTGTCAGAAAGAGAGAGGGCGCGAGCACAGGCAGACAGAGTGGCAGGCAGAGGCAGAGGGAGAAGCAGACTCCCTGCCGAGCAAGGAGCCCGATGTGGGACTCGATCCCAGGACGCTGGGATCATGACCTGAGCCGAAGGCAGCCGCCCAACCAACTGAGCCACCCAGGCGTCCCCTTAAGCAATTTTTTAAAAATCACTCTTGCCACTCTTAATTTAAAAGTAACCCATCTATAGGCAAATATTCCCAAACCCCTAGTATCCAGAGGCCACAGAAACCATATACAGGCCACTTGACTCCATCCAAGGCAACCCTGACTAGAAAAACTGAAGTGTGGTCCAAAATGTTTTGCTTATATTCCACCAAATCAAAACTTTTATTTCTAAGAAAACATATGTTTTGAAAGAGACACAACAAATTATTAATTGTACTCACTCCTGGGAAGAAGGACTAGGTAGGGACTTATATTTAAATATGTTATAATGATCATATACTATTTTTGTAACTTTTTAAAAAAATTAGTAATAAAGATATACAAAAAGAATGTATCCCCTCAAAGCAGCTGCTCATCTTTGGACCTTCTAAGAAAACAGTCTAAAGTGAGCAAAGATTCATAACAAGTGTGAATGGCTAATAGCTCCCACAAATCCCTGCATTGCATTTTCTTTTGTTTTTTTTTAAGATTTTATTTATTTATTTGACAGGCAGAGATTACAAGTAGGCAGAGAGGCAGGCAGAGAGAGAGAGAGGAGGAAGCAGGCTCCCTGCTGAGCAGAGAGCCCCATGCGGGGCTCGATCCCAGGACCCTGGGATCATGACCTGAGCTGAAGGCAGAGGCTTTAACCCACTGAGCCACCCAGGCGCCCCCTGCATTGCATTTTCAACATAATATGCTTATTAGGTTAAATAAGTCTCAGAGTGGCTTGTCTTAAACATGTAAGTGCAAAGCATTCAGGTTACTCCTAAACTAAAGATCTGCTAGGCAATTCATCATTCTCAAGAAACATGCCCTGTCAGTTCCCCTAGATTATTCTTTTTCAGAACTTTCTCCTTTCTAACATGTCCAGAGATTCTCCAAGAAACCAATTATAATAGCAGTTTATATGTAAGCAGTTTATATGCTTTTGAGTAGGGTGCTATAAATTAGGAGTTAATTAAAACACAAAGTTTTGTACATATCCAATATATATCAGAGAAATTAAAATAAAGGTTACAGGTCAACCCTCCCAGGTCCCTTCCCTCTTCGGGAGCTTTGAGCTAATACTCAATAAACCTTGCTTTCCTGCCCCCCCCCCCAATAAAATAAAATAAAATAAGTCATAGACATACTGGTATGTTGTTTTGATATATGTGTGTTTCACCCATGTTTTCTAACTACCTTAGGATCATGTACTCTGGATACAGAGGAATTAACATTGTTCGTTGTTCCTTCAGTGGTCAGAGAAAGCCTCTAAATTTAATGGGCATCTCCAAAAATCACAGTATTCCATATATATATACATATATATATAGCTAATCCAAATTTAAATAGTTGATTTTAATTTTTTTTTTCCATTCTAGTTTGTCAAGTTTTTATTTTTTTGGTTTTAGGGAAAATTATAAAATATCTCAATTTCTCAAAACTTTAATTCACTTTTATTAAAACCACATATTAGTTAAATGATGTAGTATAGGGTATCTCAGAGATTTTTAAAGGCTAAAAATCACGTCTATACATTTTCAACCAATTTCAACATGTGAGAAGCTGAGTTCTAATGCCTATTTAACAGGTGATCAATATCAGATTTATAACAAGGGATACAAATCATACTATTTCTCCTGGCAGAATGGTAGTATTAGAGACCTGAGACTGATCAGCATCCCTCTTCTTAAATGCCCCTTCCCCACATCTGTTAACATCCTTAGGAGTTGCCAGATTAATACAAGTGGCCCTATTTGTGGGTGTAAATTTAAGTGATCCAGAGACATAAAACCAAATCTCACTGGGAGAAAGAGTTTTCTTCCTGCATTTTTTAGTCTTGGGGGACCTGATACAGCTTTGAGGCCAGTAAGAGTTTAGTATCTAGGACATAAAACTTAACCTGTTGGTGATGCATTTCCTACTATACAGAGAAATCCAGGCTGTACCCAAAGAATAGAAGGCAACCCACCAACAAATGCATTTCCCCACCCCCCCAAAATTTTTTTATTTATTTAGAAAAGAAAAAACAATGGGCTCTGGATGTGTTCAGGTACTGACTCTTCTTTCCCCTGTGAACTAGCTGCACTCCAGGCCTTCAATTAAAAAGTAAAATTAATAAAAGATAACAACAAATAAATCAACAAATTTCTCTTGTCAATAAATTTCTCATTATACTTATCATTCAAACTGGGTTTTCTATCACTTACAGCCACGAATCTTTTCTCATATAGTGTAAAATTAAACAGAAAAGATACCCATGTACAGAAGAATAAAGTTGTATACCCTTACCTTCCACCACATACAAAGACTAACTCAAAGTGGATCAAAGACCTAAACATAAGAGATAACACTACAAAACTCTTAAGATAGGGGAAAGTTTCATGACACTGGATTTGGCAATGATTTCTTGGATATGGCACCAAAAGCACACACAATCAAAGAAAAAGTGAAGTGGACATCAAAATGAAAAACTTGTGCATCCAAGGTCACAATCAACGAATGAAGAGACAATGAAACAATGGAATGGGACAAAGAATTTACAACCCATGTATCTGATAAGGGGTTAAAATCTAGAAAATATATTCAAACACCTAAAATTTGGTCACAATAAAACCAAGAAATTTGATTTAAAAATTGGACAAAGAACTTGAGTTAAATTTCTTCAAAGATACACAAATGGCCCTCAAACATATGAAAACATACTCAGTATCACTAATCATTACAGAAATGCAACTCAGAACCACAATGAGATCTCTTACATCCATTAAGAGGGCTGTTATCAAAAACAAACAAAGGGAGCCAGGGAGGCTTAGTTGGTGAAGCACTTGACGCTTGATTTCAGCAGCTCTGATTTTGATCTCAGGGGTCGTGAGTTCAAGCCCTGCACTGGTCTTGATGCTAGGTGAGGAGACCACTTAAAAAACAAAACTAAAACACAAAAATTACAAGTGTTGGCAAAAGGTGAAGTTGGGCACTGCTATTGGGAACGTAAAACAGTTCACAGCCACTGAGGAAAAGAGTATGATGGTTCTTCAAAAAATTAAACACAGATTTACTATATGATCCAGCAATTCCTATTCTAGGTATACACTCAAAAGAACTGAGGGTAGGAACTCAAATATTTGTACACACACATTCATAGCATCACTCTTCATAACAGCCAAAAGGTGGACCCAAATGTCCATTAACAGATAAAAATGTGGTACAAGCATACAATAGAGTAATATTTAGCCTTAAAAAGGAAGGAAATTCTAAACATGTTCTAACATGTATAAGCTTTAAATTATGCTAAGTGAAACTAGCCAGCTGCAAAAAAAGAAATACTCCTGGAGTAGTCAAATTCACAAAAACATAAAGTAGAACTACAAGGGTTGGGAGAAGGAGAAAATGGGGAGTTTTTAACAGGTATACAATTTTAGTTTTTTTTTTTTTTTAAAGATTTTATTTATTTATTTGACAGACAGAGTTCACAAGTAGGCAGAGAGGCAGGCAGAGAGAGAGGAGGAAGCAGGGTCCCCACTGAGCAGAGAGCCCGATGTGGGGCTCGATCCCAGGATCCTGGGATCATGACCCGAGCTGAAGGCAGAGGCTTAAATAAATAAATAAAATCTTAAAAAAATTAAAAAATTTTAAAAAATGACTAAGATGGTAATTGCTGTTTCCCTTCTAAATATTAGATTCTATTTTTTTTAATATTTTATTTATCTATTTGACAGGCAGAGATTACAAGTAGGCAGAGAGGCAGGCAGAGAGAGGGGAGGAAGCAGGCTCCCTGCCGA
Source organism: Mellivora capensis (assembly GCA_004024625.1). NCBI lineage: Eukaryota > Metazoa > Chordata > Mammalia > Carnivora > Mustelidae > Mellivora > Mellivora capensis. The sequence goes on from PISX010021342.1 coordinate 18,368, forward strand.
GCAGAGAGCCCAATGCGGGGCTTGATCCCAGAACCCTGGGATCATGACCTGAGCCGAAGGCAGAGGCTTTAACCCACTGAGCCACCCAGGCGCCCCTAGATTCTTTTTTTTTAATTATTTTTTTATTTATTTGTCAGAGAGAGAGGGGGGAGAGAGAGCAAGCACAGGCAGACAGAGTGGCAGGCAGAGGGAGAAGCAGGCTCCCTGCTGAGCAAGGAGCCCAATGTGGGACTCGATCCCAGGATGCTGGGATCATGACCTGAGCCGAAAGCAGGAGCTTAACCAACTGAGCCACCCAGGCGTCCCTAAATATTAGATTCTTTTTTTTTTTTAAAGAATTTTATTTGCCGAGCAGAGAGCCCGATGCGGGACTCGATCCCAGGACTCTGAGATCATACCTGAGCCAAAGGCAGTGGCTTAACCCACTGAGCCACCCAGGTGCCCTAAATATTATTAGATTCTTAAATGACAACTATATGACATCTTCAAAGTCCAGATTCAAATAAGGAAGTATATCTGTCTGGTTTACCTATATTTTATACATACAGGATAACAAACATTTTACTTCATTTTAATCACTGCTACATAATTCAAATGGTATAAAAAATAATTTGGAAATTAAACTACTCAAGGCATTATCAAAGAGCTGAGAGATTAATGAAGGGATCTACACAACCACCACCATTAACAATCAAGTTATTTTTGTAGTTGTTTGAACAATAATGAGGTCTTTAAATTCTTTTCATTGGAAAGTTTACTATTAAAATATTTAATATGACTGACTTGAACTTTCTTTCCTAAGAGCTTTGTGTTTTACTTGTTAGGTTCTGCTTCACTGTTTAATCCAAAAAAAAATAAAAAAGAAATCTGAAACATTTTAATAGAATAATCAGGAACAGGGTTTGTGATTCTCATTAAGGTGATAAGCCTGAGTTTCTTTACTAGTTAAATGAATCATTCCACATTGTGACTCATTCCCAACACTTTGCTATAGGGAAAATATTTCACAGGTCTTAAAAATACAATGGTAACAAATATCAAACTCTTGTGAAGATTAAAAAAAGACAGAAGCATATATAAACTGAAACGGACTCTCAAACAATCCAGTCATTACAAAATAGATGTTAGTAATTTGTTATGATAATTAACTTAAGAGGGCTGGGGGCAGGCAGCAGCATTTTAAGTATAACAGCATGAAATGAGATAGAAATAGAGCTCTATGGCTCACAAAAAGTACAAAGAAGGATAGGAGAAGAATGCCAATGATCAAAAAACAAACTATCAAAAAGCTAAAATATGCTAATGATAACTACATGAAGCCCAATCCAAACATATCAAGAAAATATAGTAACGTGACATTAAAGAAAAGGCTCTCCAGCTGTCATGGTGTTTGCTCTCTAAGTCATCAGGAGAAAAGAGCTGAGAGTTAAGGAGAATATTAAAGGCAAGACTCAGAACTAAAGTAACATTATGCTATCCCTTACACCACTTTATAACAGGTTCTGGGAACAATAAAAGTAAAAAGTATTATTTATCTTAAATTCTCATAATTAAAAAAAAAACACTTTCTGTATGAAATTTAAAAAACACCCAGAAGTATTCTTTTCTTTAAAGATTTCTATTTATGAGAGAGAGCAAGAGAGAAAAGCACAATCAGGGAGAGAGGCAGGAAGAGAGAGGGAGAAGCAGCCTCCCTGGTGAACAGGGAGCCCAGGAGATGAGGGGCTCAATACCAGGACCCTTAACTGACTGAGCCACCCAGGTGCCCTCAGAAGTATTCTTAACATCTCAAGAAGGAAATGAAAATAAACAGGGCTTCTTGAAAGGTTTTTTTTCCTCAATGAAAAAAATTCTCTGAAAAGGAAGAAGGACTTCTAAAGTGTTAACCTTTTTTTCCCAACCTATTCTTATCTTTATGGAAAACATACAACTAGACCTAAATTTATGAAGTGCATAATTTAACTTACATTTTAATCAAATTTGTTACCTGTAACATTATAAGACTGTTATATAGTTTTTAAATAATTTATTATATATATAAATATAATATATATATAAATTATATATAAATTATAAATATATATAATATATATATATATATTCCTCTCTCTCCGCCTGCCTCTCTGCCTACTTGCCTCTACTCTGCCTCTCTGCCTACTATATATATAAAATATATAAATTAAAATAATTTATTTAAATAATTTATTATTTAATTAATCTCTAATCTCTTAATTAATCTCTAGTAAAATACTCAAGATCCAAAAATGTGTCAGTGGTACGAGGCACTGGTGATAGGAAAAAAAATCCCCAATAGAGAATTACTCATTCTCCCTCTGCTGAAGCAGCATGATGTACTATCAAGAGCCCAGACTTAGCAGCTAGTCTGAATCTAGCTAACTTTCTTCACCTCTCTGTAATTCAAGTTTCCTAAGCTTTAAAATAATACTGACATCTCACTGGATTTTTATGAAAACAAAACATATTAGTATGTGTAAAAGCACTAGGACAGCGCTGACACATTAAATGCTACATAAGTGTTCAATAAATACAGAAAAAAGTGCTTGCTCTGTGCCAGGCCCTGCTCTAGAAGCAGTACAAAAAACAAACAAAAATCTCTTTCCTTTGCAAAGTTTACATTTATTTTTTTAAAATACCCTATTTACTTATTTGAGAGAGTGAGAGAGCACTGGCAGGAGGGAGCAGAAGAGGGAGGAGGAGAATCAAGGTCCCTGCTGAGTAGGGAGTCTGAGGCTTGGCTGGATCCCAGGACCCCAGGATCATGACCTGAGTCAAAGGTAGACACTTAACCAACTGAGTCACCACCCAGGTGCCCTGGGAAGTTTATATTTAATAGAGTAGGTGATGATATTTTAGAATTAAGAAGCATAATTATTTAGCCAATAAATCATCCAATACAGACACTGAGATATATGTATTACTGGAGATCAATAAAAATGAAAGAATTTCCACAGGATCCAATTCTATGAAGAAAGTTCATCTAAACCCCAAATATGGGGAATAGTTCCTTCCTGCCTCTATCCAAATGGCACTGTTAGGGTTTACTACATTAAGCAGTTGATCAAAAACTCAGAAGAGACCAAAGCAATAGAGAGTTAAACAGCAGCTAACCAAAAAATAAAAGTAACCTCCACTTTAGGTGCAGCTGGGTGGCTCAGTCGGTTAAGTGTGGATTCTTGGTTTTGACACAGGTCATGATCCCAGGATCATGAGACTGAGCCCCACTAGGGCTCGGTGCTCAGTGGGGAATCTGCTTGAGAGTCTCTCTCCATCCACCCCTCCCCATACCCCCCCCCATGTTCTAAAATAAATAAATCAAAAATAATAATAATAAAGTAGGGGCACCTGGGTGGCTCACAGTGGGTTAAGCCTCTGCCTTCGGCTCAGTCATGGTCTCAGGGTCCTGGGATCCAACCCCGCATCAGGCTCTCTGCTCAGTAGGGAGCCTGCTTCCCCTTCTCCCTCTGACTGCCTCTCTGCCTACTTGTGATCTCTCTGTGTCAAATAAATTTAAAAAAATAATAATTAAAGTAATCTCAGGGCACCAGGGTGGCTCCATGGGTTAAGTGTGTGCCTCCGGCTCCGGTCATGATCCCAGAGTCCTGGGATGGAGCCCCATGTGGGGTTCAGTGCTCAGGGGGGAGCATGCTGCTGCTTCTTCCTCTGCCTGCCACTCCCTCTACTTGTGCTCTCTCTCACATGTGCTCTCAAAAATAAATTTAAAAGGGCCTCTCTCCCACGGGGCTGTGTGAGGGGTCCCTTTTCTCCTCAGCCAGGGCTAGAGGCCAAGATCAGCCCTGGAAGGTCATTGTCGGGGCTGCCTCGAGCTGGCAGCCTCGTTTTCCGGCCTCAGACACCCGTAGCTGCTGGGAGCCCCTGCGTGGTCTGTCCCAGGCATGCCGACCCCACAGCCACACGAGGGGCTCAAGTGGCCGCACCGGGGACGGGGCCTCTGGCTCTCCTCGGATGGTGCCAGGCTCGGACCTGGGCCTGTGTTGCCCCAAAAGTAGTAGGGCTCCTCCGTGCCTGCCCCACGGGCAGCGCCTGACCAGTAAACACACCGAAGCAGGTAGTTCGCTGCTTCCCAGAGACGCCTGGGAGGGAGTGGGCTTCTCCCCGCCTGCTGGCTTCCGGAAACCGCTTCGGCCCCCGGGGGAGGTCACTGGGGGACGGGAGGCGGGTGTAAAGGTGGGGGCCTCTGTGGTGGAAGGGGCGTCAGAGGCCACCCGACTCGGGAAGGAGCCACGTGGTGCCCTGCGTGGGTGAGCCTGGGGCTAGGCTGTGCCCTCCGTCCCCTCCGAGCGGTGTCTCCCACACAGGGTCGCGTACAGGATGGCTAGGCGCGGGATTGTGAGGAAGAGCCGCCAGTGGGTGCTGGAGAAGAAGGTGCGCCGCAGGCGGCAGGGCAGGGAGGTCAGACCGGACAACCCGTACAGCGGCTGCAGGCGCAAGCCCCGCTTCTGAGCAGCGAGCGGGGCGTGTTGGGACGGCCCGGCTGTGCCCCGTTGTCGCGTGCCTTGTCGCACGCCTTGTTGCACGCCAGGAGTTCTCTTTGTTGAAGTGCCTACTTCCATCAGCTGACAAGATACTGTTACAGGAAAGATCTCAAGTTCTAACCGTCGTTGTTCACTAACAGAAGTTCTTGTTCTAAAAGCAATAAACCACGTTCCGTGGCAAAAATAAATAAATAAATTAATTAATTAATTTAAAAAAGCTTTTTTTTTTTAAAAAGAGTAATATCCACTTTCACCAAATCAGTACTAAGATGAGCTCTCTGGGTTCTTGAGAGACTAAACAAAGTGACAAAGAAATAGAAAATTCTGATAAAGAGGCATGAGAAAGTAAAGACTAAATAGAAAATAAACACCAGTTTTATTTGGATTATTTAGTATCTAAGCCTACCCTAAATACTTGGGAGCTCTTAGTAGAACAACCTCATCACAATGATGTACATAACAAAAACTCTAGAATGGACAGAAAGTACTTTGTACAAGGTTCAGCATATGACCAAAGATCCTAATTTCTTGTTTTTTTAATATTTTATTTATTTATTTGACAGAGAGAACACACAAGCAGGCAGAGCAGTAGAGGGGGAGGGAGAAGCAGACTCTCTGTGGAGCAGGGAGCCCAACATGGGGCTCAATCCCAGAACCGTGGGATCATGACCTGAGCTGAAGGCAGCTGCTTACCCAACTGAGCCACCCAGGTGCCCCCAGAGAACCTAATTTCTAAACTAAACTGAAATACAGACCATTTAATTATTTATTCATTCAAATTATAATCACCCAGCTCTCAAAGTACCAGCTTATGCTGGCCAGGCTTGGCATTGGTACAGAACATAAGATCAAAGGGAATTTGGAGATTTCTGTTCTAGTTAAAATAAAAGTAGCTTTAAGTTCTGTCGTCCAATCTATTTCTCTTCCGGTATACCACACTGCCCCATTTGAACCAAAAAGGAATTTCATAGAGCAATCTCTATGATGGAACTTAGTATTGTGATTTTAATCTTTACTAGAAAAAATAAAATGGAGCACCTGGTTGGCACAGCCGGTTAAGCATCCAACTCTTGGTTTCAGCTCAGGTCATGATCTCAGGGTCCTGGGATCAAGCCTTGACATCAGGCTTCACGCTCAATGTGCCCCTGCCCCCCATGCTCGTACCCTCTCACTCACTCACTCTCTCAAAAAAATAAATCTTAAAAAATAAATAATATAAAATGATACATACCTAACATGTCAGCTTCTTTTACTAAACAAATTTTAATCTCTGCCATACAAATAGTGTAAGTTTATTAAAAGAATGACCAACTTCAGTTTTTTATGCCCTGAAAACCAAAAAGCGTCTTACAAGCAATCCAAATTCATCATACATCATCAGTTAAAATGAATGGTTTGATTATCTCTGTCTCCATGAGTGGATAGATGCTTTATTTTCTATTTATTCCTATCCTCAAACCACTACCAAAATCAATCAATACCAAAAATCAAAATAAAGTTAAACCAGAACCATCAAAACAGACAAAAGGGAAAAAGAAAATAAACTGAAAGTACTAAAGACTGACAAATTTTAATCTTACAACATATCTAAAATGTAAATGTACAACAGTCTGAATATAGTTACTTAGGAGGAAAAAAAGGCTGCCCCACTATGAAAGATACGGTCTTCTGTAGTAGCAAAACAGGAGGGAGTTAACCAAAAGAATTTTTCCCATTAAAGAAGAGGAAATAAACAAGGCAAATTTCTTCCCTTTGGACAAACAGATACTATAAAGAGCAGCTGATAATTCAATCATTTACTAAGTATTCAGCCAAAGGAGCAAATCTCAATGTAGAAGGAGGGAAGGGAGTAGTGGTCTCAAGTTACACGTGCCTCCTCCCAATTCTTCTTTACTGGAATTCCTCAGCACCTTCCAGTAATCCTGCCTTTATTGAAAATCACTACCCTGGAGAGCCACTGTTAAAATGGAAATATGCCAAACTTCTTTAGTATACTGGGACAGAAGAAAGATGTAAATCACTGATCTACAGCATCTATACATAATAAAGCCTACTTTCTCACTATAAAATTTTATTTTCCATATCATGTAATTGTGGGTTCTAGCCACCCTTGCTTCAATGAAGTGGTGTTCAAATCAATTTTGACAAGTGAAAATTATAATGGTTATTATCATTATCATATTCAGTCACAAAACAGAAAGGCAAAGAAATCTGCAATTAGTCCTATTACTCTAGTAATAGAACTCCTAGTTCAACCTTGGCCTTCCCTGAAACCCTTGAGTCCAGAGATTCCAGACTGCTGAAGTTTACTTTATAAATTACCAATTTTTATTTTAGTATTTGTGACAGAATTTTCTTTTGAATATATCTTCTTAGCTTAAGAACAAGTGTTTTAAACTATAAAAATAATATATAATCATTGAAAAACCTTCAGTAATTCAAAAGTCTAAGTAATAAGTGTTTTAAGTTCCTTCCCTTACCACCCCCCCCACTCCCATTCCCCAGAGATAACCACTGTAAAACAATGTGGGGTATATTCTAGACCTTTTCACAATACATACAATTTTTATATATAACTGTATAAACAAACTTGAGTGAACAAGGAGATCTTGCTGTACATTCAGTTCTTCGAAACTTGCTTTTTACACTGATGGACTGAATAGCCTTTTAAGTTTATCCCGCTACACACAATCTGTTTAAACTGCATATTCCATAGTATTTTTCATCATTCCCTTACAGACAAGGTACTTTTTGATATTGGAAATACCGTTTTCATTCTTTTTTATATATTAAACTTTTCCTTTATTGCCACTTCATACCACCATCACGGCATTGTCTCTATTTCTTCTCACTTCCACTGAAAAACTTGGAAACTTGGGGCACTTCGGTGGCACAGCTGGTTAAGGGACAACTCTTCGTTTCAGCTCAGGCCCTCATCTCAGGGTTGTGAGAGCGAGTCCTGTATTGGGCTTTGCACTCTGTGTAGAGTCGGCTTGAGATTCTCTCGCCCTCTGCCCTTCAAGCATCATTTTTATTAAGTTCTAGCAAAAACTGTCAAATTGTAGTCTAACAATGATTTTCCACTTGAACAAAATCTTAAGATAAATTCCATCTGTTTTAAGGCTAAAATTCTCCCTTTAAAATTATCTTCTAACACCTACTCCAACATCACTTTCATCAGTAATACATATCTAATTTTTGTTAGAAACGGAGCTCAACACGCTTGATTTCCAAGTTACAGAAACTCTGAAGATCTGAGAAACTGAAGCAATCTTCAATCCTTCTCAAAGATTACTAAAGCAAAAAGTTACAGGGAAAAATTATATTACTCAGGTATTTCTTTTTCTTAGCATTTTGCTTCCTGATTTTAGGATTTTATAATGCTTCTGGAATGATGTCTATTCATGATCTAGCTAGCCAATATTCCTTGTGGTACTAGCAATGATTCAATTAAACTGATGATTTAAAAAATCAGTTACCTAATTCAATCAAATTCTGACCCAAAAAAACCCACAGAATTTACATTTATCTAATACTCAACTACTTAAAGATGTAATTTCATTTCTGAGAACTGAAAAATCTTTAACTTACCTCAATTGTTTCGCGTAGTTCTGTTCAATTTCTATCCTCTCTTTAACAAATTTGGCATATCTTTCCAGGAAGTCAATTCCCCATTGTGTATGCTTGTCTAAGCTGTCAAACTGATCCTGGAAAAGAAGGTGAAAACACATTGAAAAGTCTAAAATTTTATCCACAAATATTTTAATCAGCTTCTGATATTTATTCAGAAAAGCAATGAGGTCTAAAAAGAAAAAAACCTAGGCTCTTCTGGTCTCTACCCACCTCATTATTTTAGATCTACAGAGAAAGAGGTTATAAATGCTAAACTTCTTAGCATAATTCACAGAACTTTATGTCTAAAGACTTTTACGTATGTGGTTTCCCCTGGATGCAACACCCTCCCCTGGTCACCTTTTTACAATTTACTCTTTCTTACTCCTCCTCTGAGATTTAGTTCAGGCACTATGGCTTCCAGAAAATGGTCCAAAATTCTCAGACTGGGTATGTTGGTCTTTCTCTGGGTCTCCAAGACTCCCAAAGGTTACGATCTTTTCCTTAAGTTCTTATTTAAATTCCAAATAATTAACGCACAGTGTTAATTACTAGTTTCAGATATACAATAACTCAGCACTTCCATACATCACTCAATGCTCATCACAACAAGTGCGCTCCTAAATCCCCATATCACCTATTCCACCCACCCCCCACTCACCTCACTTCCACTAACCATCAATGTATTCTCTATGGTTAAGGGTCAGTTTCTAGGTTTGCCTTTCTCTCTCTCTTGCCCCACCTCCTTTTATGCCTTTGCTTGTTTTGTTTCTTAAATTCTACACATGAGTGAAATCATATGGTATCTATCCGTCTCGGACTGACTTGTTTCACTTAGAATACTCTCTGTCTCCATCCATGTTGCTGCAAATGGCAAGATTTCAGTTTTTATGGCTTTTTTGTGTATGTATATACACACACACACACCCTCTTCTTTACCCATTATCATGGACACTTGGGCTGTTTCCATAATTTGGCCACTGTAGATAATGCTGCTATAAACATCAGGTTTCATGTATCCTTCTGAATTAGTAATTTTGTATTCTTTGGGTGTAATTGCTGGATCATAGGATAGCTCTATTTTTAACTTTTTGAGGAACCTCCATACTGTTTTCCACAGTGGCTGCACCAGTTTAAATTCCCACAAACACTGCAAGAGGGTTCTGGGTTCCCTTTTCTCCACATGCTTACCAACACCTATTGCTTCTTGTGTTGTTGATTTTAGCCATGCCATTCTGACAGATGTGAGGGGATAACCATAGTTTTGATTTGCATTTCCCTGATGATCACTGATTTTAAGCATCTCTTCATGTGTCTGTTAACCATCTGTAGTTCTTCTTTGGAAAACATCTATTCACATCTTCTGCCCATTTTTCATTGGATTATTCATTTCTGGGGCACTGAGATTTGTAAGTTCTTCACATATTTTGTGTACTAACCGTTTATGGAATAGGTCATTTACAAATATCTTTTCCCATTCAGTAGGTTGCATTTTAGTTTTGTTGGTTGTTTCCTTCACTGTGCAGAAGTTTAAAAATTACTATCTTGGGGTACCTGGGTGGCTCAGTGGGTTAAAGCCTCTGCCTTCGGCTCAGGTCATGATCCCAGGGTTCTGGGATCAAGCCCCGCATCCGCATCTGGCTCTCTGCTCAGCAGGGAGCCTGCTTCCTCCTCTCTGCCTACCTGTAATCTCTGTCTGTCAAATAAATAAATAAATAAATCTTTTAAAAAATTGCTATCTTATTTACTTGCCATACTCTGTTGAGGGCAGAAACCACATATCATTCAACTCTGAACTCCAAAGGCACTAGGCCTGGCACTGTAGCAGGTACCCAATGGAGCTAAATAAAATCAAATATACTGAGGTTCAGATTCTGGGCTCTGCATTTACCAAATGTGGGTAAGTCGCCATGGTTCTCTGAACTTTGCCCATCTTAAAATGGGAGTCCCATCACACACTTCAATAGGGTTATGATGATGTTATTAAGTGTTCTACAATGCAGTAAACATGAAACTAATACATCACAAAGTATCACTGTCCTGCAGAACTTTCTCCTTTCTACCTGCTGCCTAAGAAACCATCATTTCCTATCCTTCAAGAATAATCTCCAGATTGACTAACAACTTGGTGCTTTCTCCCTCTCCCATATCGAAAGTCTATAATGTTGATAAATGTTCAAAAATCATCCCTTTCTATTATCTCTAACTGTTCCTCTTTTTCTAAATCACCTATGGTTTAACAGGATTCGTTATTTACAAATAAATCATCTCCAAGTCTTTTTGCTTTTTTTCCCTTTCCCTACCTTAAATCCTTTTAAAATTCTACTTGTATAGGTAAATTCTACCTAAATAGCACTGATAGAATTCATCTGGCTACCACAGTTTGGTATTACTACTCCAATTCTATTCTTTCACGGAAGTTTTTCATTATCACTTGGCTTCCAAAGTAGACTTGAAAACAGCAAGAAAATGCACTGCCCAGTGAACTTAACTGCAATATTATTAAGATTTCCTATTATAAATTAAATTCCCTTTCAAACTGAAAAACTCTCAACAAAGAACTTTCCCCCAGAAAGGAAAAGTCTGAAGCGAAAGCAATCAACCTTCATTTTTCCAAAATGCTTCAAAGGCTTCTTCCCACCAGCTTCTTCATCAAATTTTACATTAACACTTCTTTATCTTCTAGATAAAATCGTCATTTTTTAAAACTACAGACCCTGTCAGTAAAAAAAAAAAAAAAAAAAAAAAATCTAGGGGCGCCTAGGTGGCTCAGTGGGCTCAGGTCATGATCTCAAGGTCCTGGGATCAAGCCCCGCATCAGGCTCTCTGCTCAGCAGGGAGCCTGCTTCCTCCTCTCTCTCTCTGCCTGCCTCTCTGCCTACTTGTGATCTCTGTCTGTCAAATAAATAAATAGATAAATAAATAAATAAAATCTTTTTTAAAAAATCTAAACAACTACCCCTATTGTGTTTATGAATTATATAACTGTACTTCTAAATTATGTAATTGTGAAATCCATAAAAATAAAAATCTTAAAAAATGAAAATGAAGCAAATATTAGTTTTAAATGGTGTTTTTAAACTTATTTAACAAAGAAAAGTCTTTGGACCATGACTTTTTAAAATACTAACAATTTTAGTGAGATCAATGAATAAATATTCTTCATTATTTCTAAAATCTTGGTATAATACTTAATGGCAGGGCACCTGGATGGCTCAGCTGGATTCTTGATTTCAGCTCAGATCATGATCTCAGGTTGTGAAATCAAGCCTTGAGTGAGGCTCTGAGCTCACTGCAGTCTGCTTGTCCCTCTCTCTCCCCCTTTATCCTCCCCCCTCCTTGCCCCCACACACACTCACATGCACTCTCTCTATAAAATAAATCTTAAAAACAAAAAAAATTTAATGACAAAGTAATTTAAAACCCTGGTTCCAAATTGTGACATTTAGTTTTTAGTGGTTGTCATAGTTGGGGAAACAAAAAACACCTCACAAAAATCTAAAGATCTAAGTGGAAAAAGTTCACTACTAAAAATACCTTCCAAATCCTTTTCAACCTCATTCACCAATACACAACAGTTTGTGTTAAAATCTGTCTAATAAAGGTCCTTGACATTAGGCTGTTATTTTTACAAACTAATAAGAAAGCACTGGATCTTTATGTTTTTAATACGTAAGTTCAAACTCCACTGAAACTGTGATGTAATTTTATGTGTCAATTTGGCTAGGCCAGGTTGCCCATATAATTTGGTCAAATACTGTCCTGGGTGTTTTTGTGAAGGCATTTTTGAGATGAGATTAATATTTAAATTCGTGAATTTATAATAAAACAGATTACTCTCTGTAATGTGGGTGGGCCTCATCCAATCAGTTGAAGGCCTTAACAGAACAAACTGGAATGCTTCCCTGGGCCAACCTTGCAGAGTTTGGACTTGACAAACCTTTAAAATCATGTGACTGAATTCCCTATAAACCAATTAATCTAATTTTCTCTACACAAACACACGCACACATACACATACCTGTTGGCACCACAGATAAAAAAAACTGAAGGTACACACATCATTTTCAGCAACAAAATTATATAATGATATAAAGATTCCCAAACATTCATCATCAAAATGCTTTCACCACAGATCCAATTTCTTTGGAAAAGTAGTGATACACTCACAATTAAAATGTTTCTTATCTTGAAGGAACAGATTAAATTTTCTCAAAAATACTTGCTAAATAAAAAGCACATTACTAACAGCCACTTATTAAAGAAATGGTTGGGGGTGCCTGGATGACTCAGTTAAGTGTCTGCCTTCGGCTCAGGCAATGATCCCAGGCTCCCTGCTCAGTCAGAGTCTGTTTCTCCCTCCCTCTTTTACCCCTTCTCCCCTGCTTGTGCTCTCTTTCACTCGCTAATAAATAAATAAAACCTTAAAAAAAATGGCCAACAAATTTGAAACACCCAGGAGGTAAGTACAGACCTGTGTGAAACAAATATTTTCAGTGGTCCCTCCCCATTTCATTTGGAGAAACTGTAAAAAATCTATCTACTGTATTAAAAAGGCATTTTTTCTAAATCATGACCCTTTTTATAAATGACCATAATAAAAATATGCTGTAATATTCTGTGAACTTCTGACTTCACTTTTTTTTTTTTACCAATAAATGAGGAAGTGAATAAATTAAAACCATATCCCAATCTCCTTTTTAAAATTCCAGTCAATGGGGCACCTGGGTGGTTCAGTGGGTTAAGCCGCTGCCTTTGGCTCAGGCCATGATCCCAGTGTCCTGGGATGGAGCCCCGCATCGGGCTCTCTGCTCAGCAGGGAGCCTGCTTCCTCCTCTCTCTCTGCCTGTCTCTCTGCCTACTTGTGATCTCTCTGTCAAATAAATAAAATAAAATAAAAATAAAATTCCAGTCAATGCACTGCTGTTTCACTGGTTATATGATTTCTTCATAAAACACTGTTCAAATCATGTACTATTAAGAATAAATCTTCAACACTTCTTTCCTTTAGCAGTTCACAAAAAAAGTACTTCTAAATACACTTTACTATTGAAACAATCAAAAAACATACACTGAAATATTAGAAACATCTATACCTTAATTAAACTGTATAACCATGCCTTTGGCATAGTTTTTTCTAAAACATTTCTTTAGGAGTTTTTTCTATGAGCCTTCTAACAGTATCTGTTGAGATCATTAGTCTGTCACCATGTTGTTTTACATATATCATATCAGTATTTTTACCATAAAAAGAAGAGCAAGTACATTCCTAATAGCAAGTTTTGACCACTAAGTCTGAAATCTGAAGAGGATTCCAGTACACTCATGTTCACAGCAGCATTTTTCACAATGACCAAAAGGTAAAAACAACCCACATGTCCACTAATAGATAATCAATAAACCAATCGTGGTGTAAACATACAGTGGAATATTACTCAGTCTTTAAAAGGATATCGTGACACTGTAACAGGGATAAGCCTTGAAGAAATTATGCTAAGTGAAATAATCCAGTCAGAACAAATACTGTGATTCCGTTTATATGAATTACTTGGTCAAATACAGAAAGTAGAAAGTAGTCAAACATAGAAAGTAGACACAGAAAATAGAAATGTGGTTACCACAGGCTAAGGGGAGAACGGAGAGTTACTGTTTAATGAGTAGAGTTTCGGAAGATGAAAAAGGTTCTGGAAAAGGAGGATGGTGATGACTGTACAACACCATGAATATACTTAATGTCAATAAATTGTACACTTAAAATGGTAATTGTTATCTGTATTTTACCATAATAAAAGGAGAGAGGCTTTCAAACATTTATCAGCAAATTCAGTGAAACTTAGTATACTCTTTTTTTTTCCCTTAGTATACTCTTGATCATGTTACTTTAAATATCACTAAGAAATTGCAGAGGTCACAATCTGCATTCTTATTTTTAAAAAAACTCTTGCTTATTCTGATGGCTTCATCTTATTATCTGATTATTGTAAGGCAAAATACATTCAGGGCAAGCTTCATTACTAAGAGCAACAGATCAGTAGCCATATTTCAAATAATCTCATTATAGAAAACCATGTCCAGTCCATATGATTATGATACAGCCATTGTTATCTTTTTTCTTTAATAAACATTATTAATAACCACTGTTCATATTTCCTCTCAATATACTTAACCTACAATTTCTGTATTGGGAACTTTAAGTCAAAGACAAATATTTAAAATGCTAGTAAAGTGTCATACTTCTTTTTTAGATACCATGTATAGAAATTTTAAGCTCTTTTCTCATCTCAGTGGATCATCTTGTGTGCTCTACTCTGAAGACCCTTGCGCTTTAAATTATGCATTATCATCTGATCTATATCAAGTCCTTTCTAATCTATTGGTCTTACTGCTTTCTGTTATCTTTACATTCTCTTGTATCCACAAAAAATTCTAGTTTCCTATTTTAGTTTATCACATTCCAAATTAAATGAAGAATACTGGTCCAAATTTACATATCCCCCAGGTTTCTTTTAAGCTCCTTCAGGATTCTCAAAGAAAAATTAAATCATCTAAAGAATTTCATATGTAAGACTTATGTCAAACTGTTTTAAAAAGTTAAATGTCATTCCTATTTCCTCAAATACTCAAAATCATTTATGTTGTAATTCCACTGAACAGAACCTTGGACTATATATATTAACTCACCAAAAGGTATTTTTAGAGTTGGTCACCATTACAAATGTATAAAAGCTCAATCAGAATATCAAGAAAGTATAGTAAAATTTTATTTTTCAGCTACTGAAGGTTAAGTTACAGTCTATAAAATCTTTTGATAAAATTTTTAATTCCTGATTTTTTAAATATTCAAAAATATCACTGGACAACTGTACAAGTAGAAAATTACAGCTAAATAATTGAGTTAATTATATTTAACTAAGATTTTCCTATACCTATTAAGTAAATAGATCCCAAATAAAAGCCAACAAAAAAATATACCAATCAGTATTAAAAGGCAGGATAAGGCAAGATATACATGTTTGAAAGTGAAACAAAGTTCTGTTTTTTAACTGCTCTGGGGAAAAAAGATCTGAATTGAAAAAACTACCTCTGAAAGACAGAAGATTTAAAAAATAAAAAATTTTATATACTATCACATATATACCCATATTATAAATGATTTTTTGCCTCAGTCCACAAACTGTAAATAAGAATTTATGTCAGGTCTCTTCAATAAATGGTGCTGGGAAAATTGGACAGCTATATGTAGAAGAATGAAACTCGACCATTCTCTTACACCGTACACAAAGATAAACTCGAAATGGATAAAGGACCTCAACGTGAGACAGGAATCCATCAGAATCCTAGAGGAGAACATAGGCAGTAACCTCTTTGATATCAGCCACAGCAACTTCTTTCAAG
>PISX010021343.1:0-33868 GCA_004024625.1 Mellivora capensis
ACAATGCTTTGAAACTGGAGCTCAACCACAAGGAAAAGTTTGGAAGGAATTCAAACACCTGGAAGCTAAAGACCACCTTGCTTAAGAATGCATGGATCAACCAGGAGATCAAAGAAGAACTTAAACAATTCATGGAAACCAATGAGAATGAAGACACGTCGGTCCAAAACCTATGGGATACAGCAAAGGCGGTCCTAAGAGGGAACTACATAGCCATCCAAGCCTCACTCTACTTTTGATTATGGAATTATCATCACTGGAGGGAGGGAGGCAATTAGCAGTGTTTTTTTTTTTTTTAAACACTTTTTTTTTTTTTACGATTTTATTTATTTGACAGACAGAAATCACAAGCAGGCAGAGAGGCAGGCAGAGAGAGAGGAGGAAGCAGGCTTGCTGCTGAGCAGAGAGCCCGATGCGGGGCTCGATTCCAGGACCCTGGGATCATGACCTGAGCTGAAGGCAGAGGCTTTAACCCACTGAGCAACCCAGGCGCCCCTATTAGCAGTGTTTTAAAAACCCACATCATGAAGATATGGACTGGATAGTCTGACCAGTTTGCTGGAAGATGAACAAGTTTATATGCAAATGGACAGACACAGTGGAGAAACCTAAGCCAAGACATCAACTTACCCACTTGAGGACTGGAATTTATCTAGGGATGTCTCGATGCCAGAATCACCTATTTTGAGAGAGGGAGCAAGGTATTCCCCTGTAAGTGAAGTAAATCTAGGGAAAGCAGGTACATGGACTTGGACTCTCAGCTCAGTTCAATTCATTAAAGACAGAAGGTAGTTTCAGAGTCTGTCTCTGAGACTGGTTTCTGCCCATGAGTGCTCTCTGAATTCCTGGTGATTTGGACTCCAGAAAGCTTGAAAGTGTTTTTCACTAAAAAAAAAAAAAAAAAAAAGAAAACAAATGAAGTCATTAGGCCATGCCAGACCATATAAGCTTGGTTCATGCAATGGACAGTGACTCTAAGGTGTAAAAGAGGGTCGTCCCCACACTAGCAAGGAATACTGCATGAGAAGGCCATGTGGAAAGTACCAACAGACAGAAAGGGGTGCCATCAGCATGACCTGCAGCAGCCTGGCACACAAGGATAATACTGGCTCCAAATAAGAAAAATATTCTGCTGTTGATATTCCTATCACAGACAGGAGGCCAAATGTCTTTGTTTGTGTAGTATTCACCGAAGAATAGTCTCTGTTATGTTTTCTACTCAAGCACAGTAGAATACTTAAGGGTTTTAAAAACAAGACATACATTTGTTTGATGTATGGGCCTCTATCATAACACTGATAACACTGTGCTCTAATTGTTGGTTTTCACCACTAGACAGTGAATTCCTTAAGGACAGGGGTCAGATTTTGCATATCTTCATCACTCAGCACCTGACACAGAGGCAGTGCTGAAATACATATTTGCATTAATGAAGAGAAATTAAATCTTGGCTTGTAACTTTGCATTCTGTAATGAATCAGACTGATTATGTTCCCCTGTTACTTGATCACAGAAAAAAAAATGGAAGTCCCATGAAGTATTCATAGATGCTTATAATTATTGGTTTCAGGTTTGCGCCCCTAGATTGCAAGCTCCAGGAAATCAGGAACTTATGTTTTGTTCATTACTACAGAGATGATGCCTAAAACACTGGGTCATCAATATATTTTTACTGGGTAGTATACAGAACTGAAAAGTATACCTTCCTCACTATTTCCCCCAAATAGAGGAAATCATGCAAAAAATGGCACTCACTGAGGATAAAAGATGCAACGGGTAATAAAGCCATGTATCCTCCTTTAATTCTTTCTTTGTTTCAATTTCCAAGAGGAGAATATTCATTTACTTTGAGAATTAAAATATATAATCTGGAACACCAAATAAAAATAAAGTGATTATTCCCTGAAGCTGGTTCATTCTGAAACATGCCATATTCTCAGAGGATTCAACTGATAGACCACAGAACCATCCATTATCAAATGAATTACTCCTTGATAACTCTGCTACTCAATGGAGAATATGGCTGTGAAATGAAAACATTATTAGGTTTATTATAACATATGAGGATGATTTGTGTGTATATGTGAGGAATCCAGTAGACTTGTCTTTACCCAGGTTTTTCTACAGGGCAACAATATGCAATGGTATTTTGTGAAACCTGCAGTCAGCTGTTGTTTTATACATCATGCAGTGACATAGTGACTAACTCTTTTAACTCTTACTCTTTAACTGTATATCTCAAGATAGTATATGCAAATGACCAGTAACAAAATCACACAGAGTTTCTTGTTTAAAATTCATAAACTTGAGCCCTACTCCGAAGCAACCCATCTGAACCTGGAAACTCACTTTTCATTTTAGCAATGATAACTGGTTATACTTAAACATTCCAAGTTTGACAGCCACTCCTGCAATACATAAAATAATCATCAACTTTCCATTTTAAAATTAAGCCAGTATACTTTTTTTTATTATCACTTCACTATTACTATTTTTGAAAGACCTAACAGAGAAATGTAGATCATTGATAAGGAGGAGCTAAAATTTTAAGTATTTGCTATGATCGAAACAGTATGCTAGATTCTTTTATACAATCTATTTTTATTAAAACCTGAAAAAACACAATATGATCTATTAATATTCCATTATCTACAGACAAGAAAACAGAGATTGGAGAGACTAATTCACTGCTCATATAGCATGTAGGATTCAATCGTAAGATTCAACTCAGATTCTCTATTCCACATAAGCCCATAACATCCTTTTAGCTTCCTCTTTCTGGACACATTATCAACGTCAAGATTAATGCATGAGAAACAACACCACGGTTCATGGGAATTCTAAAGAAACAAAAGATCAGTGAGGTCTAGAGAGATGATACCTAAAGCAGTCCTTTAAAGTGGGTAGGGATTTCAGAGTCCAGAGTGCTCACCATTACACGATGGAACCCGTGCTGGGTAGGGATTTCAGATAGGTGTTAATAGTAAAGCCCATTCATAGTAAAAGAAGTGACTGATGGAGTGAATGTATGCACGCATGCATAGAACTAAATAAACATAATCTGGGACTTCCCAAATTCTCCTTCATATTAATGACATGATTGTAAATATGGACTCAGTAGCAGACCAAAGTAGCTACCTGGTATTTCATTGCAGATTTGAACATATTCCTTCATGTGACAAAGGCAGAAGAGATCTGTAATACATATCTATGGGAACTGGAACCTTGTCTTTCTTACTTAACAGCGTATCATCAGTGCCAAGAGTGTTGTTCGGATTATACAGTGGAACACAAGGTGGCATTCTAAGTTAAGAGAGATGGAATGGGTGATCACAGAGCAACAGGAATGAGAACTGCCTATTTAAATATAACCAGAAAAGAAGCTCATTTATAAACCAGGGTGTTTTGGAGAGTAGTGATTATATATATTTATAACATATCTTATTATTATCAAGCACTTTCACTGTCTTAATCACTTTACACTTACACAAGACCTACGGGTTATGAATAGTTACTCCATTTTTTCCCTTTTAGTTGAAAAATCTTTTTCTTTAAGTTTGTATGTCCTAGCAAAATCAAAGTTTGGACTCCATCACACCTTGTTTATCTCCTACTGGTCATGTCTTTTCACTTGTACTATGGTTACCTCATATTTGAATAGAGAATGGACTCAAGTTACAGAGGAAATTAAAAGTCAGTTTATAAATCAGATATTTATTGAGTTAAGTGACCAGTCTCTATGTAATTCAGACTGGCTTCCTGGATCTCAGCCAAGGTTTGATGTCCGATAACAATATCCTATTATCAATTGTTTGACCCCAAATGTATTTTCTACTAAGTTCTGTCTTTGAGACAGCAGCACTGGGGACTCTTAAAATTAAAAGCTTCATTGAAAGACAGTAGGCTCTGTGCAGAGTTAGTGGAAAGGAGCCAGACCCCTTCCCTTTTCTTCACTGCTTAAAACTGGCCCTGTAGGCTTTTTATCTCCAAAGTCTCTTCCTGTACCTATGTTCCAACCAATGCTCAAAAGTCAAAGAACTTTAACAGGGAATCCTGATGCTAACCCTTCATCAGCTTTATTCACATAGGTTGTGTACACTCTTGTTGGGCTTCGTGGAGGTGGTGGAGCTGTACAGGACAAATGACTACAGAGACCTTCCTTACACTGGACACTTCAGAAACTGTAATACAGTCGCTTACTGCGGTAACAGTGTTGCTTCTAGTTCAGTCCATTTTTCAGCCGTTCTGGGATGAACAGTGATTAGGGAGTAGACTGAAGCGATCCACTGGGGTACAACCAGATATGTAGTCAAAAATAAGTGGTGATTGTTGTGGAAATTCTCGGAGAGAAGAGGACAGACAAAACTTGGATAACAAAGAGGGAGACTGAAGATAGTCCAAGTGGGAATAAGTCTCTGGATAAAGAGATGGAGCTAGCGAAGATGTTATATTAGACGGAAGATGGGGAAAGAAGCATTTAAAAGAAATATCCACTTGAAAGCAAGTCTAATGTGCAGCCATTTTGGAAACAAGACTCTGCAGACCCTGCATGCGATTTCTTATATTAGACTGTAGGAGTGAGGCAGCTACTTGTGTAAGTCCCCATATCCATAACCTGCAGTAATGTGGCCACCATTTGTAATGCTTAGGAAAGGGGAGTAGTATAAACTAGTTATTAAAGGCAGAATTCTTTAGAGTGTAAATCATTTTTGCAATATCTGATGTTTAAATATCAAGTAGGGAAAAAGAAGAGGACTTCTCAAGTTGGAGATTCTAAAACAATGCTTTGCCTTAAAAAGCTCTTGCTTGGGGCGCCTGGGTGGCTCAGTGGGTTAAGCCTCTACCTTTGGCTCAGGTCATGATCCCAGGGTCCTGGGATGGAGCCCCACATCAGACTCTCTGCTCAGCAGGGAGCCTGCTTCCCCCTCTCTCTCTGCCTGCCTCTCTGCCTACTTGTGATCTCTGTCTGCCAAATAAATAAATAAAATCTTAAAAAAAAAAAAAAGCTCATTTGACTGGGTCAGTCATTTCTCTTTGTATTACACATAGTTCCCAGACTGGGAGAGAGTTGAGAGCAATTTTAAATTTACTGAAAACTTTCATGTCACAGTGTTTCACAGATGAGTGTATGCATTCTGCAGAGGCCATATTAGATCCATTTCCAAAACTCAGTTGACTCCGCACAACACAGATTCGTGCTCTGTACCTATTAGGAAATGGTGATATAGGACACTCAGGACTACCTTCAGAAACAAAGAGAATGGAATGTACCTCATGGAGGAGATGATGCAGAGATAAGGCTTTCCTATCACATCTAATAGGATTTTTTTTTTAAGATTTTATTTATTTATTTGACAGACAGAGATCATAGGTAGGCAGAGAGACAGGCAGAGAGAGAGAGAGGAGGGAGCAGGCTCCCTGCTGAGCAGAGAACCCGATGTGGGACTGGATCCCAGCATCCTGGGATCATGACCTGAGCCGAAGGCAGAGGCTTTAACCCACTGAGCCACCCAGGCGTCCCCACATCTAATTTTCTAATCTCGACTTGGAATGTTTAATGTTTCTGTTCGGGTAAATGAAGATGAACACCGCAGGGAACTGGATGGGGCTCTATTAAAAAAAAATAATAACTAATCAATCAGATCTCTTGGGGGCAGGAATCAGTTTCTCCAGCCTTCTTCCAGTACACCTAAATGAGGAAAAATCAATCAAGTGGCTGAGAGTGGAGGGATACAGAACCGGGGTAGGCGCTGTCATTGAGACCTGTTGGGAATGGCAGGAGACATGGTTTTAGAAGTACACAGATGGCCACAAAACATCTGAATGAAGCTCAAAAGGATGAAGGAAACTTTAGTTGGAAGAACAATACTGAACTCAATGATGGTAAAGTCTTTTATGAAGGCAAAGTCTATTATATTTATGAAGAGTTAAAGACCTTTTGACTTCTATGACCCAATATTCTATATGAAGGCTGTTTATTGTAGTAGTTGAATGATTTGCAGAATTTCAGTACAGTGTCAGGTAGGCAAACTGTGCCTAGAAGGGAGAATTACAAAATAAATAAGCAAGAGGGGAATAGTGTTTCTCAAGTCCCACTGTGACCTTAATGGAAACTGGCTACTGTGGAATAAATGCAGAGGTGCTAGCAACATTTAAAAAAAAATAATAATAAGGACCCATGAGGCAATTGTCACTCCACTGACACCATTAATTAAATTTTGGAAGATAGGAAAGAAAACTTTATAGAACTTTGCTGGAAGTGAGAATTAGGGATGCCTGGGTGGCTCAGTCAGTTAAGCAACCAGTTTTTGATTTCAGCTCAGTTCATGATCTCTGCGTCACGGGATGGAGGCCTGTGTTGGACGCCATGCTCAGCAGGAAGACTGCTTGAGAATCTCTCTCTCTCCTTCTTCCCCACCCCCCCAGCTCTCTACCAAATAAATAAATAAACTTAAAAAAATGAGAAGTAGACAAAATTTGGAATAATACAAATAATTTTAAAAGTATGATGTAAATAAGGAATTTACAAAATAAAGGCTGTGACTATCAAACCCTTTCATTAGATGGCATCTGTTAGGCATCATGCTAGATTGGAAAGGAAATTAAAAAGGCACAAACAATTCTCAGGAGTTATAATTCTAAGAGGAGTAAAGGAAAATTTGAAGAGTTACACAATTAATTTAAAGTGCAATGCTTGCACTCTGCAAAGTGAGTAAGTTTCTTCAATGTTAGAATAAGATATATGGTGGAAATTAGGTCTAAGTCAAAGAGCATCTTAGAAGGCAGAGTCAGAAGCAGATATGAGGACAGAGGATATGACAATGCTGGAAAGGGAAGAAGGGGCATCTGAGATAGATCTGGAGATAGGAAGGAGAAGATAGCCATGGTTGAACAGCTATATATTTTTTTTAAAGACGTATTTATTTGAGAGAGAAAGAGAGAGCACAAGTGGGAGGTTACAGAGGGAGAGACAATCTCAGGCAGACACTGCACTGAGCACAGAGCCTGTCGTGGAGCTCAACCTCATGACACTGAGATCACCACCTGGGCTAAAAATCAAGTGTTGGACACTTAACCAACTGTGCCACCCAGGCACCCGTGTGGTTGGATAGTTATTAACAATAGCAATGAGTTTCTTATTTGCAGGCACATAATTCCCAGAGACCACTAATCTCCTGGAAATTTTTTTGCCTTAATAATATACATATTAAATGTTCTGGGTGAGATAATACTTGTAAAACATCTGGTCAAGCGAATATAAGAAAACTCACATGGAGGCCACAATACTGCAGGTTATGGATACGGGGACTTACACAGGTAGCTGCCTCATTCTTACAGTCTAATACAATAAATCACATGCAGGGTCTGCAGGGCCTTGTGTTTCCAAAATGGCTACCCATTAGACTTGCTTTCAACTGGGAATTTCTTTTAAATGCTTCTTTCTCCCATCCTCCGTCCAATATAACATCCTTACTAGCTCCATCTCTATTCAGAGACTTCCTCCCACTTGGACCATCTTCGGTCTCCCTTTTTGTTATCCAAGTTTTGTCTTTCCTCTTCTTTCAGAGAATTTCCACAACAATCACCGCTTATTTTTGACTACATTTCTGGTTGCACCCCAGTGGATCGCTTCAGTCTACTCCCTAATCACTGTTCATCCCAGAACGGCTGAAAAATGGACTGAGTTAGAAGCAACAGTGCTACAGCAGTAAGCAACTGTATTACAGTTTCTGCAATGTCTGGTAAGGAAAGTCTCCTTAATAATTTGTCCTAAGCAGCTCCACCACCTGCACAAACCTCATCAAAAGTGTATCAATTTTCTTAAACCCTTGTACCCAGGACCTGTGAAAACATTATCAATATGTATAAAGTTTCTAAAGAGTTTTGCTTTGCCTCTCTAGACATCCTGAAAGGTTACTAAAGGAAATAGCAGTTTTAAAAGATCTAATTAGTAAATGCTCATATGATTCATACATTTATTTTTTAAGTTTTTTTTTATATAAATTCCAATTAGTTAACATACAGTGTTACCTTAGTTTCTGGTGTACAATATAGTGATTCAACACTTCCATACATCAGCCGGTGCTCATTATGGCAAGGACACTCCTTAATCCTCATCACCTATTTAACCCATCCCACAACCCAGCTCCCCTCTGGTAACCATCAGTTTATTCTCTCTAGCTAAAATTCTCTTTTCTTGGTTTGCCTCACTATTTTTTCCCCTCTTTGCTCTCTTGTTTTGTTTCTTAAATTCCAAATGAATGGAGAGGAGAAGGGAGTTGAGGGAAATTGGGGGGGGAGATGAACCATGAGAGACTATGGACTCTGAAAAACAACCTGAGGGTTTTGAAGGGGCGGGGGGTGGGAGGTTGGGGGAGCCTGGTGGTGGGTATTATGGAGGGCACGCATTGCATGGAGCACTGGGTGTGGTGCAAAAACTATGAATTCTGTTACGCTGAAAAGAAATGAAATTAAAAAAAATTCCAAATGAGTGAAATCATACAGTATTTGTCTTTCTCTGACTTATTTCACATAGCATTATACTCTCTAGCTCCATCTCTGTCATTGCAAATGGCAAGATATCATTATTTTTTATGGCTTAGATGGGGCATTTGGACGGTTTTCATAATTTGGCTATTGTAGACAAAGCTGCTATAAACATCAGGGTGCATGTATCCCTTTGACTTAGGATTTTTGTGTTCTTTGGGTGACCTAGTAGTGAAATTTCTGGATCATAGGGTAGTTCTATTTTTAACTTTTTGAGAAACCTGCTCATGGATTAGAAGAAATATTGTTAAAAAGTCTATACTACCCAAAGCAATCTACACATTTAATGCAATCTCTATCAAAATATCACCAGCGTTTTTTACAGAGCTAGAACAAATAATCCTAAAATTTGTATGGAACCACAAAAAAAACCCAAATATCCAAAGCAATCTTTTTTTTTTTAGATTTTATTTATTTATTTGACAGAGAGAGAGAGAGAGAAATCACAAGTAGGCAGAGAGGCAGGCAGAGAGAGAGGGGGAAGCAGGCTCCTTGCTGAGACAAGAGCCTGATGTGGGGCTTGACCCCAGGATCCTGAGATCATGACCTGAAGCAAAGGCAGAGGTTTAACCCACTGAGCCACCCAGGTGCCCCAACCCAAAGCAATCTTTAAAAAAAAGAAAAAAAAAAGAAGCAAAGTTGGAGGCATCATAATTCTGGACCAAATATTACAAGGCTGTAGTCATCAAGACGGTATGGTACTGTCATAAAAACAGGCACATAGATCAATGGAACTTAACAGAAAACCCAAAAATTGACCCACAACTATACAGACAACTAGTCTTTGACAAAATAGGAAAGAATATCTGATGACAAAGAAAAACATTTTCTTCAACAAATGGTGTTGGGAAAATTGGACAGCAACATGCAAAAGAATAAAACTAGACCATCTTCTTACACCATACACAAAAATAAATGCAAAGTGGATGAAAGACCTAAATGTGAGATAGGAAACCATCAAAATCCTAGAGGAGAATGCAGGCAGTAATTCTTGGAGATAGGCCATAGCAACTTCTTTCTAGATATGTCTCCTGAGGCATGGAAAACAAAAGCAAAAATAAACTATTGGGACTGCATCAAAATGAAAAGCTCCTACATAGTGAGGGAAACAATCAACAACACTAAAAGACAACCTATGGAATGAAAGAAGATATTTGTGAATGACGTATCTGATAAAGGGTTAGTATTCAAAACATATAAGGAACTTAAAAAACTCAAAACCCCCAAAATGGGACACCTGGGTGGCTCAGTTGGTTAAGCAGCTGCCTTCGGCTCAGGTCATGATCCCAGTGTCCTGGGATCGAGTCCCACATCGGGCTCCTTGCTCAGCAGGGAGCCTGCTTCTCTCTCTGCCTCTGTCTGCCTGTGCTCGCTGTCTCGCTCTCTCTCTGACAAATAAATAAATTAAAAAAAAAAAAAAAAAACAAAAAACCCAAAATGAATAATCTGATTTAGAAGTGGGCAGAAGACATGAATAGACATTTTTCCAAAGAAGACTTACAGATGACTGACAAACATGTACATGAAAAGATGCTCAATATCACTACCTCATTAATCATCACGGAAATACAAATCAAAATTACAATGAGCTATCACCTCATACCTGCCAGAATGGCTAAAATCAACAACACAAGAAACAACAGGTGTTGGTGAGGATGTGGAGAAAGTGGAACCCTCTTGCACTGTTGGTGATTCACACATTTTTAAATAAAACACTACGAACATGATTTTTCTGAATATCTCAGTAGTGGGGATTTATGTACCTCTGTACTGAGCTGTACAATTGGAAATAAATGCCTAGTTACCACCACTTTGTCCAACATCTATATTCAAGATAATCAGAAAGTAAAGCAACTTCAAATAAGACTGAGGAAATATACACAGGTAGTGAGAAAATGAGCAGTCAATACAATAGAAAAAATAACACTTTCATTAGACAGAGAGAGAGATCACAAGTGGCAGAGAGGGGGGGAAGCAGGCTCCCCGCTCAGCAGAGAGCCCAAAGTGGGGCTTGATCCCAGGACCCCGGGATCATGACCTGAACCAAAGGCAGAGGCTTAACCCACTGAGCCACCCAGGAGCCCCAACACCTTCATTAAAGTTAAAGGATCCTTTATAAAATGTAAAGGAAGAGTAGGTAGAAAGATGTTCCATAGCAAAAAACCGAAAATGTAGGTTTCTGGAAGAAAAGAGGAAAAGGTAATTAACAGCTTTGAAATGAAAAGAAAAAAAAACCCATGAAGTGAAAATAATTATTTTACATTACTTCGTAAAAAGATATCGGTGTTGTATATATTTATATAATGTATTTGATGTGCACCCTTAGATATATTCTCATTTGTGAAAAACTTAATACAACACATTAATTTTTCTGGACACAAATGAATTACTACCCCCAGCTGGTAAGTCTGGGGAAGCAAGTATTCTTTTTCTTATTTATCAGATTTTATCACCATAATTAAGTTATTATGGAACTTTAATATAACTGTTTTAATTTCACTCCCATTACCAAGGAGCATATAGAACATCTTGTGTGTGTCCAAAAGCCAGATGGATAATTTTAGCTAAATTTACCTTTGAGTGGAGTCATATAACAACACTGTCTGATTCTAAATATGAGCAATTTTATTGCAGATACTTTCTCATGTGTGGTGGGGGGTCATGTGGTAGATGAAGATGTAGAGTGGAGACCTGGGCTGGAGCTGAGGTCAGAAAAAGGCTGTTGAACTTTATATAATTACTTGGGCTTAATCTCCTCACCCTTACTACCTAAAATGAGTGTTGTTTAAGGAAGCTTCTAGTTTTAGAAACTACTAGATTAAAGTACTTTTTTTTCTATAGGTAAATACAATTTCAATATCCATCTTGTACCATGTGTTGGAAATATTTAACCTGGATTAAACACCTGATCTGTAAAATGTTAAGCTCCAACCTGACAGGCTGATCAGATAATGTGCACATACTCACAAACACAAGGCAAATATATGTGCACACATATATATGTATATAGGTACATATATAATGTGTAAAATCTATGATTCTAAAACAGTTGTATTAAAATATCAAACTTGAAAACAAACACAGTAGGTTTATTGGAAAAGGAAATTCATAGGATAAACATAAAAAAGATCAGGTTATGCTGGGGTGCCTGGGTTGCTCAGTGGGTTAAACCCTCTGCCTTCGGCTCAGGTCATGATCCCAGGGTCCTGGGATTGAGCCCCACATCAGGCTCTCTGCTCAGCAGGGAGCCTGTTTCCACCTCCCTCTCTCTGCCTGCCTCTCTGCCTACTTGTGATCTATGCCTATCAAATAAATAAATAAAAAACTTTAGGAAAAAAAAAAGATTAGGTTATGCTTCAAACTGAAAACTGTATGTTTTTATAGTTTGTACTATGTACTTCTCATTTGACTTTCATAACAATATGACGTTATAGATCTAAATACTATGGTTACATTCCAGATACTTCAGCATGGATCCTATTTCAAGTGTGTTTTCCTATTGTGAAACAATGTGTTAGGTAGAATTTCCATATAATCAGTTTAGGCAATCTGGTCATTATGTTTCCACCACATGTAAATCCACCTTGTACTCCTGTAAGGCAGCTAATTACTAGAAATGCAAAGCATGCCAATTGCATACTCTCTGTACATTGGAGAAAGGTATTCTGGGTAATTTGCTTCCTGTGTATTTTACTCTGTAAATTGTGATAACTGTCAACACTGAAAATCCTTCTAAGAGTTAAATGTGGACTAGATTTGATACTCTTTAAGGTAAACAGAGCCTATTTCTACCAAATAAATTAATAATGTGATTAAAAACATTTCCCTCTCTATGTTTGTGTCAAATAAACACAGACATTTATTCAAGAGAGTTTCATTAGACACGGGTTAAAAGAAAAAAGGACAAGGCTTTACGTACATCTCAAAACCTGTATCTTTGTTAATAAATTAAAAAAAATTGAGGCACCTGGGTGATTAAGTTGGTTAATCATCTACCTTTAGCTTAGGTCATTATCTCAGGCTCCTGGGATTGAGCCCCATGTCAGACTCCCTGCTCAGTGGAGAGTCTGCTTCTCTCTTTCCCTCTACGTGCCACTCCCCTTGCTTATGCATTCACTGTCTCTCAATCTCTTTCTCTCCTCGTTCTGTCAAATAGATAAGTAAAATCTTTTTTAAAAATTTAATAAATTTTAATAAATTTATTAAAATAAATAATCAAATTTAATAAATTTTAAAAATTAAAGGATGTGCATGGAAATATTTAATGACACCTTTTTGCTTTGAGATTTGTTTTCTGCAATAAATAGCAACATGTCATGTAGCAATAAAGCAAATACAGAAGACAAAAGGAGCATTTCTGTGCAGCACTTGAAGGCAATTTGGAAAGTCATAGGTTCATCATATAAATAATGGCTTCTGAGATTTGATCCTTAGAGTTTCATAAAAATAAATTGCTTTTCAATAGTTAGTGCTGAAGCATTCATTAAGAGAAAGAATTCCAGACATAAGAATTGAGTTCAGTATTGCACAAAAATGTTTTTTAAAGGTACATGGAATAAATGGCAAATATTTAACTACCAGACTTAATTGGGAATAATCTTTGAAGAAGTTTTGAGGAAAAAGTTGCTATGCTTACAACTCTTAGATGGTGTTTTGGGGGCATAAAAATAGTTCTCCATTTTTACCTTCCCTGACTACACCAACAATACCTGTACAATTTCAAGCTACTTGACTTCAAGGAAAAGTGCTCTGTAACATCAGGATTAGATTCAAGGTGAAAGCAGTACTTATAAGTGACATAAATGCTAAAATGATCCATGTCTAATATTTAATCACAAGACAAAAGGTGTTAACAAAAGACAGTTTACTATATGCTTTAAAAGATGGCTTGCGTTTTTACAATGAAAAATACCTCACATGTTCCACATTAGTAACTGTTTTAATGCAGCAGTTGAGCTCCCAACAGTCTGAGATATTTTTTTCTCCTTTCTAAACTGTGGTTGTGGCAGTGGGGGCAGAGTGATGTTGAAAATTGTCAATCAGTTACCAGCTAAACAGTTAAGAAAGAGACCTTCACATATCCTACTGACGGACTGCAAAATTTATCATTTATCGGTGCACTCTGGAGTAATGCAAAATTCCCCCACAATGAGCTATCTGTAACTCGACTGACCTCACTAGGGTACTGCAACAGATTCTTTATCACACTTCAAAGGATACTGGAATGCTGTGTATTCTGAACTCGGACATTAAATAGAGGTAAATACACTCACATTACCCCTTTGATCTGACAGCACTTTAAAAACTAGAATATAACTTCACTACTTTTCCATAGAGATCCACCTAGACACGCACAAAGCATTGGTTTTCACCCAATGCCACTGCCAGCCTTCAATGAATTAAGCACTGAGACTGAATCTTTGGTTTTTAGCTCCTAGTTGTAACTAAAAGATGTGCAATCACTCTCCCCCTGGCATTGCCATCTTCTTCTTGTTGCATTGCCTTGTTTTCCTTGTAACAAATTCCGTGTGATTGGAAATGAAAAGAATGAAGCAAAGGGAAGTGGAAGAAAATAGGGCAGGATTAACTTTATCTTTCTTGTTGCCTTTTTTAGAGAAATCACAGATCAATCCACTGGGACACACAAGAGTTAGAAATTTCACTTCAAAATACTGGACAAATGTTACCTCATTATTTTGTCCCTCACATTTGAAGGTATCTGTTATAAAAGATGACATATGAAAATAAATTAAATTCAATTTATCATTCTAGCTATGTTGCTGATTATCCTGGTAAGAGAATTGATGTTCTATACAATGATTAAAAATGTTTTCCATCTTGGCCTATAATCATGGCAGTTCCCTTTAGGAAATGGAAGAGTCTTTGTATATATTGGCAAATCCTTTAAATTCCTGAGGCTGTTTTTTTGAAGCATTTTAAGTTCATTATATTAGATTAATTAGAGGACACGTTATGGTAAGATCTAGCTCTACAACTTCAACTTTATGTGGTCTGGTCTGTTTAACTTTTACTTCACACTTCAAATGACATGATTTCACTTCCTCCTTTGGATAGTCCTATGAAGCTCCTGGCTCTGGTTGCAAAACATAAAAGGATTTTTATCTCGGGGGAAGGAGAAGAAAATAGAACCCAATGTGGGGGCTGAAAAATGGAGTGGTAAAAATGACTAGAGTGAAGGTTCTAATCACACTTTAGAGCCTATAACCATTAGAAGGGAAACTTCGCAACATTCTAATTTCAATCAGAAATCTGTGTTTTAACTTCCTGGTGAGAACACCCTGGGAATAATTATAAATGACAAAGAGGCAGAGCACGTATCAAGAATAGTCACTTAAACTTTTTTCAGCGGAATGCTGTGGTTTGTTGTACGTGACACAACAGGCCCCATGCACAGAAAATATACGTCTCAGCAAACAGCTCAAGACTAACATGTACAAGAGTAAAAAACAAAGACGTGATAGCAATAAAGGTAATGTATTAAGTATATTCTAAGTGTGTCAGGCCGAGTCAGTAGGCTACTGTCAGCGCTGAGATAAGCAACCAGGTATTGGGACTGACCTGTAGGAAGTCTCCAGGCAGGATCAATGTCATCAGTGAGGTGCGAGATAATGCAATTTTCTTTCCCCCAGGAATATCTGTTTAGGATGGAGTAGGATGCAAAAATAAAACAAAACCTAGAGACAGTAGGCAAAAGACCAGGCAAGGATTAACATTTTTATCAGGACTGCACCTAAATAGGAAGATGTTATTGCAATGTTCCAGCCCAGGCAAGAAACCAGAACAAAATAGAGTTCTAAAGATTTGTGTTCAAGAAACCAGAACAAAATAGAGTTCTAAAGATTTGTGGAGATCATTGGAGGGGGTGAGATGGGGCAAAGTATTATTGAATGCCCAGGACCCTACTTCAGACTAATCACGTGTACATTGAAATACAAGACTACAGGAGTGTTCACAGCCCCGGGCAACCACAGCTCCTTCCCATTTCCAGGCTTCACGGCAATGTGTTCACCACTTGAGTGAGGCTGAGTCTTCAAATGGAATTTTCCAGTAAGTGCAGCTCCTCACATATGAAGAACTTATTAATGGGCAGATGCTGTTCCGAAGTATTCAGCTCTTTAGGAGTACAACTGTTTATGAGAAATTCATCACTCAGGAGTCTGTGGTTTCACAATCTACTTTATGGAGATTGCACACCGGTGGCCCATTGGCCAAATTCAATCTATGGAACTGCTTTATTTAGACTTCACAGCGCTTTCAACCATTTCGGAATAATTCCCATTTTTTAAATCAGAGTGTTTCCACATAAATATATGGATGCCAGGCCTTCTGTGAGAAATTGGTGATGGTGTACTCACATTTCTACATGATAAGAATCAGTATCATTAAGGCCCAGGCTCTCTAGTTACTCATAAGCTCCATCATTCTTATGCCTAGTCTGTTTTACACATTTGTGTTCATTTCCCTTCCAGCCACTCGGGCCTTTGGGTTAATTCCACACTTAACCAAGTTCAGCTTCCCACTTCTTTTAAAAATATTATTTGGCTTTATTAAACTAGAAATATCACCTGTTCATTTACTTGGGTCTTTGAATGACATGTTACGCCTATTAGAGAAAGAATTTATCTCATAGACTACATGTGCACAGTCAAGGTGGTAGAGTGTCATGCCAGCTAATTGCTTGGGTTTGAGTCCCACATCCCTTGTGACACTGGCAAGTTTCTTAGCTAGATTAAATATCAACTGCTTCACCTATGAAATGGGGAGATTAGTATCACAGTATAGTGTACTTATATGCATATGTACATCCATAGATACATATATATTGAAATAGAGTATTTTATAGTGTGTCATATAATGGGATATTACAGATTATTATAATATGGTACAGCATAACAGTAATAACGGTAATACCTCATGTGTACTGAGTACTTTTCTAAATGCCAAGTTCTACTCTGCGTCTTATCTATTCGTGATAGCAACCTGGTGAGTTTGGTATTATTGTTATTGCCTACATTTACAGATGAGGATTTAAAGTCACGACTCTGGGGCGCCTGGGTGGCTCAGTGGGTTAAGCCTCTGCCTTCGGCTCAGGTCATGATCTCAGGGTCCTGGGATCGAGCCCCACATCGGGCTCTCTGCTCAGCGGGGAGCCTGCTTCCCCCTCTCTCTCTCTGCCTGCCTCTCCGTCTACTATGATCTCTCTCTGTCAAATAAATAAATAAAATCTTAAAAAAATAAATAAATAAAGTCACGACTCTGACTCTGGAGGCTATATTAATGCTTTCAAGGAGTTTAACAAGGTTCCTGACACATGGTGATCACTGATACTCTGATGGATACAGCCTTGGTTATTTGATTTCCTTTATAATCAGTTAAGTATACTAAACATCAGTATAATGCCAAAATTCCTGGACAAGTCACTAAGAGAAGAAATTGCCCACTTTTGCATTACTAGAAAGGAAGCACATCATGTTAGATCTACATTTGTGTCAAGATTAGGGAAGCCGGTTAATTGAGAGAGGTATTAAATTGCTTAATCAACTAATAGTATTGTTAGCTACTGTGATATTTATTTCCATAGTTGTCTGAGATTTAAGCTACATCTACATGACAAATCTAAAGCCAATTTTTTTTTTTAAACAGAAGCAATAGGGATGAACCTGGGATCAATAAAGCAGTGATCTGAAAACTGTTCACGTTTAGAACTGACAAAATCCAGGGACTCCAGCCTTCATTGCCCCAAAGGGCAGACACTCAGCCCAGTGTTGCAGGTTTCTGCCCTCCTTTTGATAGATGCACCTGGCACCTGGCTCAAGTAGAACAGGAAGTGCTTTGCAAACCCAAAAGAGAGGATTTCTTGGAAAGGGAATCACACACGAATGCTTGTTACTCAGATGGAGCCAAAACTGCCACTAATTAATTGATTTTCTATATCAAAACATCCACTCCAAGAGCCCTTCATCTCTTGAAAATGCTAGTTTGAATGCTGGTTAAATGGAGGTCCTAGAAAACCTTTGACAAAAACATTTGGTTGAGTATCTCCATATGAACGCCATGTGAAAACCCTATATTGTAACTTCTTATTAAGCTAATTGTGGTAATAATGATGATGCTAGAGACAGAGCATTTGCCTAGGAAAAGAAAGTAGGGACACTATGCTTTTTCCCTAGCTAAGTCCTGCATTCTCCTCATTACCTTACACTGTTTGCCACTATTTTATGAGCCCATGGCAAGATCATACACCCACCCCCCCACACACACCAAAAAGTCGCAAAAATAATCATAAAATTTTGAGGACGTATTAAGTGCTAGGTATCATGATTAAGTGTGCTTCACACATTTTAAATGTGGTAGTCATTCATATCCTAAGACACTGTTAAACTCAGGAAACAAACTGAGGGTTGCTGGAGGGGAGGGGGTGCGGGTGGGATAGGGTGGCTGGGTGATGGACACTGGGGAGGCTATGTGCTATGGTGAGTGCTGTGGATTGTGTAAGACTGATGAATCACAGACCTGTACCCCTGAAACAAATAATAAATTATATGTTAATTAAAAAATTTTAAAAAGTGATAGTCATTTAAACCATACTGTGGACTGTATGTTATTTTCACCCCCATTTTATGGATGCAGAAACTGAGATCTAAAAGGTAGCATAACCCCCCTTAGATGGGCAGCTGTAACAAGGCAATATCCAAATGCTTGGCGTCTGACTCCCGACCACAACCTCTCCATCACTTCTCACACTGTTATAAGTGGTTTTGTTATATGATTTCATTTAAGCATCACAAAATTCTTATTTAGAAGCCGGTGAGAAGTCCAGAGTGGTTAAGTAGCTTGCCTGTCTATTAGAAGTAGACCATCCAAAGCCCTGATTGTCTACATAAACCCTAATTCTCATTGCTTGACACCACATTTCATAGTAACTATAGAAAACTTCAAAATTGATCCATGATGACATTCAACACCTACCATAGGCAATGACATTCATTTCCTCACAAATGAATGCACTACTGAGAGCAGGAAGCATGCATTCTATGTGAAAAAGCTCAAGGAAAAGGCTGATGTCAAGCGGGCCTTCAAGACATCGGAGGGGCTTTTGGGATTCCTGGGTGGCTTGCTCGGTTAAATGTCTGCCTTTGGCTCAGATTATAATCCCAGAGTCCTGGGGACAGAGCCCTACATAGGGCTTCGTCCTCAGTAGGCGACTCTGCTGCTCCCTCACCCTCTCCCTCTGCTGGTGTTTTCTCTCTCTCTTTCTCAATCTCTTCCTCTCAAATAAATAAATAAACTCTTAAAAAAAAAAAAAAAAAGACATTGGAAGGTCTTTTGTGTTCTGAAAGGAGGGTGCTTGGTATGCCCTGTAGTAAGCCCAGAAATGCATAAAACCTATGCCTCAGGAAAGAACATAACACATTTTGGAGCCAATGATAATTGAAGGCTGCACCTTTATACTTTTCCCTGAGAGATATTTTGCACAGTTTGGCAAGGCATCAGATTTTAGATGTTTAACATCTGAGTGTGCTTTAAAACTGTCCCCTGGGTTCTGAGGCACAGTTCTGGAATCGAGTCCAAGTAGAAACAAAGTCCAGGTTAGAACTACCACTAAATGTGGTTGCTTATAGCCCAGAGGGCTGCGAATTTCTCAACAAGGTGGCTGCTTTTTGAGCATCGAACATTATTCTTAACATGCTTAATTTGTAATGTGCCACTTGTCTCAGAATACTTTCATTCAAAGGGGATGCTTAGGCAGTTCTCCTCCATGATGTAGTTATGGACTGTGTTAGTCCTTCTAAAATACAGTTTTCTACATCTATCTTGATTGAATTCCATCACCATTAAATAAGACTTTTCTTTTAAAATGCCAAGAGACAATTTAAAACGCAATTTACCTACAGCCTTTCTGTTGCAATCCAAACAACTCGCTGTGACTGCAAAATCATAGGTGAAATAATGGATCGATTCACACTCCTTTCTGTTTTTCTTTCTGTCTTGTTTGTTGTCAAAATTTAAATCATGGTTTGTAATTTAATTCTGTGATTCTAGAAAGCATGATGATCTGATGCTATTCATTTGCTTTTAAATAAAATCACACTGATGAATATGTATTGGGAATTAGTTATTTTCAAACTTTATGCAGCTCTTGTAGAACTCAACTGCCAACAATTAAGCCAGAAATACTTACTAACAAGAAGAGTTTAAAGAGATAGAGCAAATTCTAGAGAAAATGGCAAGGAGGGCCACGGAGCTCAACTAAGAAGTAGATTATCGGATACGATGATTTGTATATGGTGGCAAAAGAAATAAAATACCCTAATGAGGCACATGCCATCTGAGCTGAACGACACCCCTAACCGGACACCTCCTTTAAGCCGGGCACCAGGCTAGGGACTGGACTTACAAAAGTGAGGGCTATGCCTACTGCCTAGGAGACGCTTTTGGTTTGGGTCTTTTGGATCGCGTTTGTTCCTACTGGTAAAGACCTGCAAAATTCACTTTCATTTACCAGCTTTATTGTTTGATGGAAAAAGAAAACTTGGCACCTGATTCTGCTCTGCCTGACTTCCAACTGGAGTTCCTTCTAGCTTTCTAAATTACTTGGCACCGAGCAAGGCTCTTCTGCCAAAAAGTGAATGACTCAATATTTGAAACCAGGCACATCAGCAAAATCCAGACTGAACCTTGAAATCACTTTGATTCAGATAAAATGAGTCACCTGTACCTGGAAAGAAATTACTTATTATAAAAGATAATAGACTGGAAAATGGGGGGAAAAAGTAGAGAAGGGGCTCTAAGTAGCTTTAGTAGCAGAATTTTCATTGTAAATGTTGATGTGTTCTAGAAGATGACTTATATAGGCTCAATATATTTTAGAATAAATGGTATTAGTTGAAGCTTTGGGAAAATCTGAATATACAGTCACATGTATATAAGTATATATATGAATATATGGATATGAATATATATACACACATATAAGTTAAATTTATATATATGTATGTGTATACACATACACACACACACACACACAGAGACAGAGATACATTCATATTTCTCCCAAGGCTCCTACTAATATCATTTGTTCTTAAATAAAGAATTAAATTCTTAAATTCTTATAGGACATACATAGTGGGATCTATCTGTCACTCTATCTACCTACCTACTTATTTCCCAATATGTATGTCCCATACTATGCCCAGATTAATTTAAGCCTACTAACTTTTTTTTTTTTTTTGAGCTGACTGGCATTTTAAACAAGAAGTGAGAATGGGGAAAACTACTACTCTGGTAACTAATTAATTACTTAATCCATCCATTCAACTGTTCACCATCCATTCATCCATTCAGTTCAATATACATTTATTGAAATCATACAATACATGAATAATCTGGGAGTGTTGAGGATAAGGAAACAAGTAAAAACCATACTCTTTTCATGGAACACACAAACTAGTAGCTGAGAATGATCTGTAAATAATAATTTGCAATACAGATATGTCCATAGATCTGTATTTTTTATGTTTATGGCATGTCAAGCAGGAAAATAAAATTGTTGTCTTGTGGCATGGGGCCTGAGACCCTTGCTGAATCAGCACTCAGTGTCTGCATAAAAACCCCACTCATATATCCTCCCAGACACGCCATATTCAGAACCATCTTTAAATTACCAACCAGCTGGGGTGCCTGGCTGGCTCAGTCCATTAAACCTCTGCCTTCGGCTCGGGTCATGATCCCAGGGTCCTGGGATCGAGCCCCACATTGGGCTCTCTGCTCAGCAGGGAGCCTGCTTCCCTCTCTCTCTGCCTGCCTCTCTTCCTGCTTGTGATCTCTCTCTGTGTCAAATAAATAAATAAAACCTTAAAATAAAAATAATAAATTAACAACCAGTTACAGCAAGATAATAAAGAATTGTTCCTTCCCATTCTCATAAAGAATTGGTATATAGTATGATATATATGATATATAAGATATAAATGTAATATGATATATAATACAATCTCAAAAAAAAGTAATATGTATTGGAGGAACACAAAGGCTTGCTTGAGATAGTAAATTACTTCCCATGAAACTGTTAAGAAACTTTTCAGTATAGTTACTAAATAGTATTATGAATTTGTTTATATACCACATACTGAAACTAGTCTCCTAAATTATTTCCTATATTCCTTTTTAAAAAATTGTATATATACACAATGGAATACTAAGCAGCCATCAAAAGAACGAAATCTTGCCATTTGCAATGACGTGGATGGTACTAGAGGGTATTATGCTAAGTGAAATAAGTCAATCAAAGAAAGACAATTATCATATGATGTCTCTGATATGAGGAATTTGAGAGGCAGGGAAGGGGTTTGTGGAGGCAGTAAGGGAAAAATGAAACAAGATGATACTGGGGAGGGAGACAAACCATAAGAGACTCTTAATCTCAGGAAACAAACTGATGGTTGCTGGTGGAGAGGGGGATGGGAGGGTTAGGGTGGCTGGGTGATGGACACTGGGGAGAGTATGTGCTATGGTGAGTGCTGTGAATTGTGTTAAGACTGATGATTCACAGACCTGTACTCCTGAAACAAATAATATATGTTAATAAAAATTATGTATATACAATTAACTAAATGTGATTCCCAAGGTGTCAATTCTATATTGTTTAGAATTTTACTATAAAATAAATAAGGACATAGAGGGAAGTCTATGACTGTTGAGTAATTTATCAATGAGAACCCATATAAACAAATTGAATTGGAACCTTTGGACCACATTTCATGGCTTAAAGACAATAGTTCTGAAGTCTCTGGTTTTGTTTGTTTGTTTGCTTGTTTTCAAGATTTCATTTATTCTTTTGACACACAGAGAGAAAGAGAGAGCACAAGCAGGGGGAGCAACAGGCAGGGGGAGAGGGAAAAGTAGACTCATTGCCGATCAGCGAGTGATGAGGGGCTTGATTCCAGGACCCTGGGATCACAACCTGAGCCAAAGGCAGATGCTTAACTGACTGAGCCACCCAGGCACCCCCTCTGTGGTTTTTAAGGCACCTTTTTCATTGTTATGTTTACATTTACATACAATAAAATAGGTGTTTTTGGTACAGTTCAATTTTTTTTATGTGGAGTTTTAGCACATGTATAAATTCATGTAGTTACCATCACAGTCTGGATACAGACAGTTTGCTCATTTCCTGAAAATTCCCTCATGCTGTCTTTTGCAGTCAAATCTTTCTCCACTTATAACTCCTGGTAACCACTGACCTGCTCTCAATCACTACAATTTTGTCATTTCCAGATTATTGGGTCAGTCTGGAACATCATTTCTTGCCGGGAACATCCTTCCAACCTTTAACCGTACTTTTACTTCCATTCCCATCTCCTTCTGTCCATTTTTCATAGCTCAATCAGAGTGCTCTTAAGCTGTAATTAGGATCATATCATGTCATTACTTGAAGGCTTCAAAGCTTTGCCCTATACTTAGAGTAAAATCATTATTTTCCCTGTGAGTATTAGGTAGAATGTTGCAAATGGTTCTAACAAATGAACTTTGGTAAGGTATGTAACAGCATAAAGATAGGACCATTTTATTCTCTGCCCCGGTAAAGTCTAAAACATTTGTTTTCTAATGGAAAGGGGACTCTCCTGCAAGTGTTTGTTCAGGAATTCAGGCTCCTCAGTGTTGAATTCTGCCATTGTCTCCATGCAATACCCAAGTTTGGCATGATTATCTTCAACAATCACATAGATTGGAAAATAAGCAATAGCTCCTCTTTTTCCCCAAATGAACCAGACTTCGCCTATTTGCTTACCTTTTTTTTTTTTTCATCCTGGAGATAAGGGGATTAGTGTTCTACTTTCTGTGATGACCTGGCATTCCCTCAGCCACAATGCCCATATTTCTGGTTCTTACTGCATCCCTTGACTTGTTTCTCGGAATAAGCCAATGAAACATAATAACTGAATTAGACTGTATGTGCATCTCCTTGATTTCTATCTCTTTCCTTGTTAGAATGTAATATACAAAGCAGGGAATGTGTCTTTCTTGCTCCCTACTGAATCTTTAAAGTCCACTACAGCATCTGGCATGGAGTAAGCCCCAAATAAATACACTTTAACAACTGGACTTGATAAGGAAAACCAACAAGGTTCTTCTTACTGTCAGGTCATTTGCCTTGTGTCTGTCAGTACTTTGTTCTAGGGACATGAAACTTCATTCTACTGTGTTGTATATATAACAAACGGAATCAGTAAATGTAGACCGAAAATCAAAAAACCAACATGTAACCGTTATTTTGAAAACAAATTGCTTTCAGTTGAATCCTGCTCTCAAGTTTATATTGATTTAAGAAACAATAATCATGCAAATGGTGGGGGAGAAGAAAATAATGAAGTGCAAGTGTTCTAAAGCCCTGAGGCAAGAATGTGTTTTATAATCTTTAGGGTCTATGGTAAAATTTTGTATAACTAACAAGCCCATATTGGAGAGGAGGAAAATACTCTAAAACACTAATCCAAAGCAAAAGGAGAGAAACAGAAACAAAGAACATGCATTGAAAACCAACGGTAAGATGTTAAGTTGAATCACAAAAGAAATCACAATAGTATGACAATCTGACAAAATTCTCCAGTTAAAAGAGACAACCTGCTACAACCACAACAATATGCTGTGTATATGAGGAGGATCTTAAATAAAGGACACAAAAAATAATGGAGAAAAGTTATACGACATAAACAATAGCCAAAAAAGAAAGCCTATGTATCTAAGAAATAGAGTAGGTATCAGTGCAAAAAAAAAAAAAAATTACAAAAAGAAAAAAAAGTTTTGTAATGTTAAATGTTTGAATTCACGAAGAATATAAATAACATAAACAGAACATATAACATGTAACAGAATTGGAAGGAAAACCATCACATGCAAGCTAATCTGGGTAATTTTTCATATACCTTTTTCACCAAAAGTGAAAAGTGTTTGACCAAACAAACAAAAATCTTACAGAGATTTGATCAAAACAAGC
Organism: Mellivora capensis; assembly: GCA_004024625.1. Taxonomy (NCBI): domain Eukaryota; kingdom Metazoa; phylum Chordata; class Mammalia; order Carnivora; family Mustelidae; genus Mellivora; species Mellivora capensis. The sequence goes on from PISX010021343.1 coordinate 24,566, forward strand.
TTGAGCTAAGTGATATATACACACAACAATTGGCAACGGCAACTGAAACAGTTGCTTCAAGTATACAAACGACACTCCTAAAAATCGTCCATATGCTAGGTCATAAACCAGGGTTCAACAAATTCCAAAGGCCCGACATCATATAATGTAGTTTTTCCGTCAGAGCAGAATTAAGCTATAAACAAATGCAGAAAGGCTCTAGAGAAGCCCCCATGTGTTTGGGAATTAAATACACATTTAAGTGTTGCTTTGATTTTCCCTGGAGAGTTTATAGTCTCAGCTGGCCTCATTATTACTTCAACATATTTGACCAGGTTTGAAGATTAAACCCAGATCATCGGCACAGAAGAAACAGACTATAGGATCATGGCTAACAGTATGATAAATAGTTAGATTTAGTCAATTAAAAAAATCAGCTAACCAAAAACTTGGTTAACGTAGGTAATCTGTTTTAGCATCTCTCTCTCTATCTTTTATCTACTATTTATGTATTTATGTATGTATGTATGTATGTATGTATGTATTTATCACAAAAATTGAATTGGATAATGCTTATCAAACACTTAGGTCAGTTTCTGGCACATATTAACCATTGTATATACTTAAGATATTACTATCATTCTTTTGTTTTGTTTTGTTTAAGATTTTATTTATTTATTTGTCAGAGAGAGAGAGAGCACAAGCAGGGGGAACTGCAGGCAGAGGGAGAAGCAGGTTCCCTACTGAGCAAGGAGCCTGATGTGGGATTTGACCCCAGGACCCTGGGATTATTACAACCTGAGCCAAAGGCAGACGCTTAACCAATTGAGCCACCCAGGCTTCCCTCTTATTATCTTTCTTGTTGTATCACCATAATTATCATTAATTTGTATTCTGAGGGAAAAATAAAGTTGTAATTCTGTTAATCACCCCAATCAACTGACTTGAATCCACATATTATCCGTCACTGGAAGAATCTCTTGTCTATGGATGCTACCTTCCCCTTTCTTATAATAATCTAAGCATTTTTCAGAGTGCTTTCCTTTTTCCAAAGGGTTGGTTTATTTGTTACTTTCTTGACCTTGGACCCTTTTCTCAACCACTTAAGTCTTTATGATGCAAGGGAAGATAAGCTCCCATATTTCTTTGCTATTTTATTAATATTTCAGATAAAAAATATTTTATCTATTTGTTTACAGCCTTAGGGCTTTCACAGGAGGGCTATCACTGCAAATTCTGTCATTTGCTGAGTCAGAAATAGAACCATTTGATTACCTGACTTATTGTAGAAGTTGACCTAGTAGTCTCATTTCTTTCTATCCAGAAGTCACCTTGCACCCTTTCCTAACACTATGTCCTGACTCAATTTACTGTCTTTCAAACCAATAAATAAGAGATTAATACCTTGGTCTTCTTAGCCTGAACACTGAAAGGATGCTTATGTAGTTTTCTGACCTACTGACCATTCTTTTTAAAACACATGTGGTCAGGCCCCTTAATCAGAATTTTCAGACATGTGGAAATCCACAATCATAACATAAGACTATCTTTCAGAATAGCTGATTCTGAGTAAGATTACCTGCTTTCTACTCATTAACTAAACTGTTATAAGAGTTATAACTGTATAAATCTAAGTATATATTCTACTCACCTTTTTAACAAACCTGGGTCTGCCTGCTACTTCAACTAAATAAAGTCCAGATTTCTTAAGTGGCAAAGTCTTTGACAATATTTTAACTCCTGCCAATAAGTCTTCATTCTATATGCCAGAACATCTATTAATTTTTAAACAAGGGACAAAATTTCACCATATCAGTTCCTTGAAACATGTGGTTTCTCCCTAAAGTATCTTTCCTTCTATTTCCTTAAGGAATGTGATAATCTATCTCAAATATCATCTTTCTTGTATAAATTTCTTTGACTCAATCTTCATATTCTCACTGAAACAGAAATGTAAATTACAACTTTATGTTTAACTGCCATTATTTATGTGTACATGATTCTGGGTCAACAATTTAAGCCACGTAACCTGAGTTTTTTTTCCCTCCCTGAAACTTGATTTGCATAAGTCATCATTTGCTTTTACTGGAGGGTCTAGGATGAGATGCTCTGGGTGATGACTGTTCTCCAGGATTATGAATTAAGAAGTCAGAGAGCAGGACACCTGGGTGGCTCAGTTGGTTAAGCAGCTGCCTTCGGCTCAGGTCATGATCCCGGAATCCTGGGATCGAGTCCCACATCGGGCTCCCTGCTCGGCAGGGAGCCTGCTTCTCCCTCTGCCTCTGCCTGCCACTCTATCTGCCTGTGCTCGCTCCCTCTCCCTCTCTCTCTGACAAAAAAAATAAATTTTTTAAAAAATTAAAAAAAAAAAAGAAGTCAGAGAGCATTGGCTAACTCTTCATCTCCGGGTAGAGTTCATGTAAAAGGAGGTATCCAAAGCAAGGACAAGGAAATTCAGGTTAAAAATAAGAAAGTGGAATCATTCAAATGATCTCTTGATTTATGTCTCCAGGGAATTTGTGTCAAATTATTAAAGATAGGAGAAATACAATGAACTGAATAAATGGGAAAAAATAAAGCACTGTAGGAAACTTACAGTGTGAGTCTGACTGCTTGCCAGTCTAATAATAAAGTTTAACATAATTGGGAGGAAGGTATGTATTTCTCACTAAAACTTGGCAATGAGGGATTGCTTACAGCAATGTCAACATGGGTACCGCTGAGAGGGAATGACAGCAGCAGAAATTGCTGCAAGAGAACGGATTCCAGTACAAAAAGGAGATAACACATGGCTGGAAAGAGCACTAAAACTGGAGAATCATCATATAAAGTAGAAGGAAACATCATTCATGATTCACAGGGACTTAGGTGCGCTGCTTCTTAAATGAGAATAAATGATACAGTGGTAGGTCAAGGATATGATAACTCCATGTCCCAGTTTTCACTGTTGTCCCATATTCCATCAAGTTTAGCAAGTGCCCTGGATTTTTCACTTTTTTTTTTAATTGAACATTCTTCTTATTAATTGCATTAAAATAAACTGAGATGTAATTCGTGAAAGTCCACACTGAAATTTCAGTTTCTGCACTGGTCTTATAATATCATCATGTGAAACACACGTGCAATAAAAAAAGTGTTTAATTTCACATGTGGTGAAATCTAAAAGAGAACTAATGATAATGTTTACCATATGCAAGGTAAAGCGCACCTTGGGAGGATAAGCCCCCTATATTCCTTTGTTTGCACAGCATTAAGTTTGCACCACAGCCTATTTCAATTTATTAATTGAAAAACATGGTTTTTTTTGAAAAACATGTTTTAACCATGATACTATGCTATACTAAAATTTACATCCATATTATCCCTGCAAACACAAAGATTAAAGATTTTATCTTTAGTATTGAACTTTTTAAAAAAAAAGATTATTTATTTATTTATTTGATAGGCAGAGATCACAAGTAGGCAGAAAGGCAGGCATATGGTCCTTTTTTTTAAGGACCATATGCAAGACACCCTCTGATACAGCAAAATGTGCTCAGAAACACCTGGCTAGGAACAGCTAACTCATTCCCATACTGAATGCTGGTAAAGAAGCGTTTAACGCTACTAATCCTACCAGCCACTTGTTTATCTCTTTACCAAGCAGTTGTCCCAAGGCTCATGCTGTGGAGGCCTTGAAATGGGTGGAGCCACTGGGCCACCATTCAAGAGTCAGTGGGAAGCATGAGCAAATGTATGCTCAGAAAGAGAGACTGAGCAGACCGAATGTAAGACACATTAGTTAATGAATATTTTTGCTGTGTGGTTTTAGCATGTCTGATGCAAATCTGTAACACTACAGTGTGAACTTACAATATAAATCTATAACACTACAATGTCAAATTTACGAAGTAAACTTTTTACTCGTGTTTTAGTTTTAAATTATTTTTGACTTTGTAAGAAATTTGGTTGAATGCTATAGTCTCTTTTTTAATTAAAAACAGGGAAGTACCAGATTTCTAATTTAATAATGTATACAATGATGGACTCACAACATGTACAGAATATTTTTTAAAATATTTTATTTATTTATTTGACAGATAGAGATCACAAGTAGGCAGAGAGGCAGGCAGAGAGAGAGGAGGAAGCAGGCTCCCCGCTGAGCAGACAGCCCGATGTGGGGCTCGATCCCAGGTCCTGGGATCATGACCTGAGCTGAAGGCAGAGGCTTTAACCCACTGAGCCACCCAGGCGCCCCCAGAATATTTGTTAATATTAACCACTTCCCATGCGGCTCATGGGGTACCCTCGTAGGATATCAATCATAGAACATGGAAAGCAAAAGAAACAGATCTGCTAAAGAAGCATGGGCACAGGACAGACAAGTAGCTCTGGTTTCTTGAATACAGGTAGTTACTAAATCATTCTGAACACCTATGAAATCAATCAGAGATCTGAGAAAAGAAGTGCTGCAATTCTACAAATAACAAAGGAACCACTTTTTGGAAGGTCTTGTACAAATTTGCCTGATGCATCCCTTGTTGTGGTGAAAACCAGGTTCTAGATTCAGAGATGTGCAAATGATCCAAACAGTTATAAAAGCTTGGGAGACAGCTTTTGAACAATTTTCCAAATAGAATCATTGTTTGGTTTCCACAAGGGGATTCTGCCACCAATCTTGGCTGCTACACCAAAAAGAGCAATGAACGTAAAGACACTCCCTTCTGATGAGGAAATTATGCAAAAAGTACAGCGGTGAATGAAATTCATGTAACTAAACCACAGCAGCCACAAAATAACTTGGACCTTTTTCTCAAAGCAATTCAACAATTTTCCTTGGGAGCAATAATTAATTAAAGAGAGAGTGAGAGGAGAGGAGGGAAGAGTGGTAGAAAAACCTCCCTAAATCAGTTCCATTTTGTGAAAAGAGCAAACTAATACATTGTATTTCTTTGTTAAAAACAAAACATGGGTACATACTTTAAATGTCCTTAGTTACCTAAAGAACAGTATCAGAAGACAATGTTTTAACATTTGTAGTTGCTAAAAATACATTTATATATCACCCTCTGAGACATGACTTTACATTTAGATTAAACAACTATTCTAAATCAATTCCGTTTATTTATTTTTTTCTTAAACTGGTAAATGATGCCAATTTTTATCAACAACAGAGAGGCTTCAAATAGAAAATTGGTTTAATTGCAATAATGGTTCAATTTTTTTATCCAATTTTTTCACCCAGAATAAAGTTTTAGAAAATATATTTTATTGAAGCTGAAAAATAAAATTTATTTTAATGAATGAAACATTACTGTAAATACTTATAAACATGTGTTAAAAAGTTCAATACTGGGGCCCCTGGGTGGCTACGGGTTATAGCCTCTGCCTTCCACTCAGGTCATGCTCTCAGAGCTCTCGGCTCAGCTGGGAGCCTGCTTCCACCCCCACCCCACCCCACCCCACCCTGCCTTTCTACCTACTTGTGATCTCTGCCTAACAAATAAATAAATCTTTAAAAAAAGTTCAATACTAAAGATAAAATCTTTAATATTTGTGTTTGCAGTGATAATATGGATGTAAATTTTAGTATGATAATATGGATGTAAAATTTAGTATAGAATAGTATAATGGTTAAAAAATGTTTTTAAATTAATAAATTGGAATAGGCTATGGTGCAAATTTAATTCATTAATATTCAAATAAACTAAAGCATTGAATTGAAATAGAATTGTAATAATATCTGTGCTTTTTATTATAATTATATTTATATATTATATATAATATATCTATATATATTATATGTATATTATAATTATAATAATATAATAATAATCTGTGCTTATTAAAAACTCAACTTATTAAAAACTCAAATGCATATTTGTACACTGATAATCAAACACAGAATAGCTGAACTACACAATTTTTGCACTGAAATGATATTGAATAAACAAAGCCAAAAAATTCTCAGCATGACAGCTATGAACATGTGTTTTCTCTTTTTCCCACATAATTAATTAGATTTTTGACATATTTTAGCCTGACCCTTTGAATAACTGCTTTGTTAATCAAATGATCTTAGATATTTTTGCAAATTAGATTTTTAGGTTTTGGTACTATTTGGCTTAAAATCAGCAGACATTTACATTTAATAAATGAAATTTCTTTTAAAAAATCAGCTATTGAAAATTTTAACCACTTCCAATTACTGAAAACAGAGTTTGAAATTTAATTGAAATTTGAAATTTATCAGGGCAAGTATAAGGGGTATGTACTAGATATGTATGATTCAGTAATTTCACTACTGGGTATTCACCCAAAGAATATGAAAACATGAATTTGAAAAGATATATGCACTCCTATGTTTATTGCAGCATTATTTACAATGGCCAAAATGTGGAATCAACCCAGGTGTGCATCCACAGATGAATGGATAAAGACACACACACACACACATATATATATATATATATATATATGGAATATTAGCCATAAAAAAGAATGAAATCTCCCCATTTACAACAACATGGATGGATCTAGGGGGCATAATACTAAGTGAAATAAATCAATCAAAGACAATACCATATAAATTCATTCACATGTGGAATTTAGGAAACAAAACAAATGAATACAGAAAAAAAGACAAACAAACAAACAAAAACCAAACTCTTAAATATAGTGAACAAACTGATGGTTGCCAGAGGGGAGCTGGGTGGAGGTGAGGGGATTAAGAGCACACTTATCATGATGAGCACTGAGTAATGTACAGAGTTGTTGAACCATTATATTGCATACCTGGAACTAATATAACCCTATACATTAACTATACTTGAATAAAAAGAAAATAAGAAAATAAGAGATTAAATAGTATAAAAGTTTAAATTGTGCTATTCTACAATTTGCTTTGAAATAGGTTTATAGAAATAAATTTTTGATTCTTTTGATTCTTTCAGGGAGCTACTGTTTTTATCTGGATAAAGTTATTGCTCATTTAAAACAGACATGTACCCCTGGGGATAAAAATATGTTTATAAAAAATAAAAATTAAAAATAAATAAATAAATAAATAAATAATAGGTCTATGATATATCATAGTATTTCATATTTGTGAAAGGGCCAACATATCAGATATAGAGATAGTTTATTTAATGGGTAATTTTTGTAAAAATACCCTTGAAGAAATACATTGGAAGGGATGCAAAAGACAGTACATGTGAAAATATATGGGCTGAGGCATTTCTGTAGTTCAAAACACAGTATTAGGATTGAGACTACCTTTTGCTTTACAGAATCTGCTCTAAATTTATAAGGTATCTCAGTACTTGCAAATAATGAACTAAAAATATTCTTGTCTACTTATAGAGAAGGGTCAGTTTAAAAATTTTTTAAATTTTTTAAAAAATTCAACTTTGACGTCAATCAGAATGCATTCTATGAGAAATTTTTAAAAACTATAAGATAGTACCGAAAGAAAAATTCAATATTTTTCAGGAAAAAGGAAATCCAGCCATACAGTTTTAGAGACATATATAGCTAAGGAACCAATTTAAGTATGCTAATAGATAGCAAAATAACTTTCCAGCTTGTGTTATGTTAGTATCTATATAATTGATACAATCTTGAATGTATAGATATACATAATTTAGATAATCAACAGTATGAAATATATGGAATTATTTAATTTTTAGGAAAATTTTATTTTGAAAATGTTTTCAATAGAATTCTTAAAAATATACCAACAAAATAATGTCAGTTTTACACAATATATGTTTCTTGAACATATATATGTGTGTATATGTGTATGCATGTGTATGTATGTGTATGTCCCTAGTAAGTCTAACTATCAATGCATTCCAATGTGGGTGATGCATTACATAATCATGTTAGATCTAGATATTAGGAGAAAGTAGTGTTTTAATGGTGAAGCAGAACCAAGAACAAGAAGTATTTACTTTTATTGTTATCCTGGAGAAAGATGGATTTCTTGTGTTTGGGAGTATCCCTCTCCTATTATCTCTCACAACAGGTTCCATGCTATAATTATTGCTGTATTCCTAAGCTCAAAACAAAATAGGAAAGGGGTGCCTGCATGGCTAACTTGGTTGAGCATCAGACTCTTGATTTTGGCTCAGATCATGTTATCATGAAATCAAATGCTACTGAGTGTAGAACCTGCTTAAGATTCTTTCTCTCCCTCTCCCTCTGCTCCTCCTCTTACCCCTCCCCTGATCTATGTCTCTAAAAATATAAACAACAATAACAACAACAACAAAACAAAATAGGAAAAAGAAAGAAAAACCCACAAACAGTGAATTTTTGTTAAATTATTCAGCTGAATTATTCAACTTACATTTGGCTATTTCTACTTTGGCAACCCATTCAGTGTTTATTCATTCATATTATTAAGAGCCACTGTGAATGGAGGCACTTATGTGTTACATGAAAATGACTGCTGTCTGAAATACCATGAAGACATTGCTGAATAAGGTTTGACTTAATCACTGCTTTTGGTTCCCAAATCCTCAAATTATTTCTGCAAGACCAATACATAGTTCATGAGCAACTGTCATAAGAGAAAAATCTTACAGTAAATATCCATTAAGGACTTGCCAAGGGATTTAAGATATTTTTAGTCATTTCCTAAATATATGACCCATCCAAATCTAAATTTCTGGGATTTTAAGCCAAAATTATGCTTGAAAAGAAACACTAGGTTTGAGATTTATTTTATTTATTTATGTACATATATATATAATATATATAATATATATATATGTATTTTTCATAGTATTTACTCCAAAGAAGGAAACTCTTTTGAATTTAGTATTTCCATGCCCAAATGTTGAAAAAAATGACTTTTTTTAAAAAATTTTTATTTTTTTATAAACAATTTTTTATCCCCAGGGTACATGTCTGTGAATCGCCAGGTTTACACACTTCACAGCATTAACCATAGCACATACCTTCCCCAATGTCCATTACCCCACCCACCTTTCCCGACCCCCTCCCCCCAGCAACCCTCAGTTTGTTTTGTGAGATTAAGAGTCACTTATGGTTTGTCTCCCTCCCAATCCCATCTTGTTTCTTTTCTTCTTTTTCTGCCCCCAGTCCCCCATGTTGCATCTCCACTTCCTCATATCAGGGAGATCATATGATAGTTGTCTTTCTCTGATTGACTTATTTCACTAAGCATGATACCCTCTAGTTCCATCCACGTCGTTGCGAACGGCAAGATTTCATTTCTTTTGATGGCTGCATAGTATTCCATCGTGTATATATACCACATCTTCTTTATCCATTCATCTGTTGATGGACATCTAGGCTCTTTCCATAGTTTGGCTATTG